>PVHX01021388.1:0-29880 GCA_004024805.1 Geosciurus inauris
GTCCGGGGCTGGTTACCGTCGAGAGTGCGCCTCCTCTCCAAGTGTCCTCAGGGCGCGGAGCGCTACGAGGCCGTGGACACGTTGAGGTCCCCATGGACACTCCCAGTGTTGAGAACAAGGGTGGGCGCAAGGCAGACTTGTGCCTATCTGCCATCCTAGGACAGGCGCACAGGGAGACTTGAAGGCCCACGATCATCCCAACTCCTCCGCCCGATTAGGTCTACAGAGGAGGATGCTGAGGCCGGGGAGGCGGGGGACCACGGATAGAGGGATGGCACGGACCTGGTTCCCAGCGGGGGCCTGACCTGGCTCCCTGGGGAGCTGAGTTGGAGGGGGCAGGGCTGCCGGATGTGCCCAGCTAATGGGGAGGAGTGGGAGGGTAATGACGTCAGTGCGTACGTGGGCGAGGTTCGCCTCCGCCGGTTGCCTGGCAGCGGACAGCCTCTTTGGAGGAACTCGGGAGTCCCCAGCTCCACTGGGGCACCGGCTGGTCCCAGGTCGAACTTTGATTCAGCCTTTCAGGCTAGCGGGTAAGGAGGGCCCGCCAGCCCCGCCGGGAAAAAAGCAAAATGGACGGGCCTGCCCTTGAGGCTCTCACAGGGGCGCGCGGAGGCTGGGAAGGAGCAGAGCTGGCTTGTGATGAAGTTCTGCCTCCTGTGTGGCTTTGGGCAAGTCACCTAATCCCTTAGAGAAAGACACACAGCAGTCAGCCGGCTCTGGCTCCCGGAGTGCTCCAGAGTCCTGGGGTTTCAGAACTTGGGAGAAGCACAGAACAGCCTGCCTCATGGTCCTTCCGGTTCTCATACAGCTTTGTAGTCTAGAAAGCCATTTCAGGGTACTCACCCACCTGCACGGAGAGGACTAGGGTAGGACTCGGGTCGGGCACTTGCCTTGCATTAGCGAAGCCCTGGGTTCAATCCCCAGTATCACATCCATGTGGGGAAATACTGCACAGCAGGGAACAGATGCACAGCAAAGCCTCTTTCCCTGGTGAGGTCTCCCGCACTGTTGTGAAGGAGCAGAGAAGCAGGAGAGTGCATGAGAGGCTGCTTGTTGTGGGGGACAGACGGGAGTGGCAAACCCAGGGTTAGGAAGAGGTGGGGGAGTCCAAGAGTAGAACTGCTCCAGGCAGGGCTCTGCCACCTGGGCTTGCCCCTGACAGGTTAGAGCAGTTCTGGGGCCTGGCTGGTGGAGAGTGCTGACCAGGCCCCTCCCTTGCAGACCTTCTCGGGGGGCTACGTGCACGTGCTGAAGGGCGTGCTCTCCGAGGAGCTCCTCATCCAGAGCTTCCAGAAGATGGGCTACGTGCGCAGGGACAGCCACCGCCTGATGGTGACCGCCCTGCCCCCTGCCTGCCAGCTGGTGCAGGTGGCCCTGGGCTGCTTCGCCCTTCGACTGGAGTGTGAGATCCTAGGCGAGGTGCTGACGCGGCTGGGCACCAGTGTGCTGCCAGCAGAAGAGCTACTGAGGGCCCGGAGGGCCAGTGGGGACGTGGCCTCCTGTGTGGCCTGGTTGCAGCAGCGGCTGGCCCAGGATGAGGAGCCACCACCTCTGCCTCCCCGGGGCAACACTGCTGCTTACAGGGCCCCGCTGGACCTGTACCAGGACCTGCAGGAGGACGAGGGCTCGGAGGAGGCCAGCCTCTATGGGGAGCCCTCGCCAGGTGCAGACTCGCCCCCCGTGGAACTGGCCTACAGGCCACCACTCTGGGAGCAGAGTGCCAAACTATGGGGCACTGGGGGTAGGGCCTGGGAGCCCCCGGCAGAGGAACTGCCTCAGGCCAGCAGCCCACCCTACGGGGCCCTGGAGCAGCAGCTAGAGCCCGAGCCCTCTGCCTTCTCCTTCCTCTCGCTGCGCCGTGAGCTGAGCAGGCCTGGGGACTTGGTTGCTCCTGAAGGCCCTGGGAGCCCAGGACAGGCCAGCCCTAGACATGTGCGGGCAGAGGGGGTCTCGGCCTATGGGCCTGTCCCCGAGCCCTTGGGCTACCAGGCACACAGCTGTCTAACCCCTGGAGCCCTACCCACCCTTTGCTGTGACACTTGCCACCAGCTACACGCTGCCCACTGCACAGCCCTATCAGCCTGCCGCCCCGACCACTCACTGCGGGCACTGCTCAGTGAGGCCCAGAGGCGCCTGTGGCTGCAGCGGGCACAAGTGGACACCCTGCTCTACAACAGCCCTGGGGCCCGCCCCTAGGCCCAGCTGGCCCAGGTCAAGGGTTTCTAGGAGTTTCCATGGTGCTGCTCTTGGGGAGGGGCCAAGGCCACTGACTGCCCTGGCTCCCTCTTCCTGGGGGAGTCCAGGAAGGTAGGGGTAGCTCCATGGGAAGCTCCTGCCGGGCACTGGCACCAGACCCTCCTCCCCCAGGGGCCCCAGCTCAGGCCCAGCTAGCAGCAAGCCCCAAGCTGGACTGACCTGCCAGTGTGTCCCTGTCCTCCATGCTGAGTGTGCTGAGCGAAGGGTCCCTGTCACAGTGCCCAAACCTGTCCCCGAGAAGGACCCATCCCTTTAGAAGCCCCTCACCTGCTGGCTGGCCCATAGCTCCTGGTCCATTCCCTGCAGCCTGTTGTTCAAGACAGCAGGTTGCCCACCCTCCATGTGGCTTCCTCAGGGTCTGCAGGGAACACCATGAAGGTCCCAAGTTCCACTGGGGCCAGTCTGGGCGGCTGCCAGGTATATGTGAACCTGGCTATGAAGGCCCTGGCCTGCCCCACAGGGTCACAGCCAGGGGGTGTCAGCTGGCAGAACCCACGCAGCTACGCCACTTACTACCCCACGGAGAGAAGTCCCAGCAACCACCTCCCCTGCCGCCTCCCAGCAGAAGAGGGGCCAGGTCCTACAGGCTGCCCACCAGACTGCTGTGTCCATGGCAAGTCCATGCAGCTGCTGCAGATGCCAGAGGGAGAAACCAGAGCCCACTTGGCCTGGGGGCCTCTCAGACCAGGGCCCCCAGGGCTGCCAGCCCTCCCAGGGCGTGGGAAGTGTGGAGACTGCCCTGGCCCACCTCCAGGGACAGGTACCACGGTCGATGTGCCCGTCCCGCCCTTTCTCCCCATGCACTCAGCACGTCCACGGCCCCCAAGCAAGAAGCCCACAGAACATTAAACAGCAGTGAGACCGGGTCTGCCAGCAAGTGTTTCTCTTTACCCTCAGGATGAGGGCCAGCTGCTTCTCTCAGGTGTTTCACGGGTGCACCCCCCATGGCCCCCACTTTACACCTCGTCCCTCCTCCCCCACCCTGCCCAGGGTCATAACAGCCTCTCTGCGCCCCGGGCAGCCCCTGTGACCAAGAGGCAACAGCATGGCAGTCTTCAGGGACCAGCGCCTGACCCCGATTGTGCCCCGAGATTCCAGCACCAGTGCATCCTCCTTGGGAGTCTCTGCAGCCACCAGGTGTTGCCACAATAGCCCAGCCCAACTGGGTACCCAGTCTGGAACCCCCACTCCCACAGCACCCCATGTCCATACCCTGCCTGGTTCTGGGCACAGAGAAGCGGCAGGGCGGGGTCAGCTGAAAACAGGATGGTCGCGGGTAGCGCAGGGACCAGCTGCAACCCAACTTCCTGGGAGGCCCAGCCTGGCTTGCAGGGCATTCCCAGTCCGCTGGTGGCCTGGCAGCCTGGCGTGGGCTGGCACGCACACGTGGGCCCACCTCAGGGCTTGCACCGCTTGCTCTGGCCCTCCGCTGTGGCTGGGGCAGCTCGCTTATTGCGGTGGTGGGGGAAGGTGGGCATGAGGTCTGGCTCGCAGGCTGCAGAAGAGGAGCACCTCAGTGTGAGGCTACGGGGACAGGGGGCGTACTCCAGGTGCTCACCCACCCAGGGATGTCCACATCCTGCCTGCCCTGGGAGCCCACCCACCACAAAAAGGGCCACCGGCCAAGCAAGCCCCCAGGAACAGAACCCAGAGGGTCTGGGGAACCTACGCAGGGGCTTCTCCTTGAAGTAGGAGCTCTCCAGGCAGTCCCCAGCAGTTGCCCTGCAGAAAAGCAGCCTATTAATGGGATGCTGGCCTCAAAAAGATCTGTTTCCTCACACCTCAGCCCAGATCAGCAGCCTCTGTTTCAAACTTCCAATAGCAGGGCAGATGAAAGGGGGGCTTGGGGGCCCAGAAACCAAGAGGAACCTCAGAGTAAGTTCTGCAACCAGAAGAAGCAGACAACCCAACCTTAGCAACGCAGCCCCCATCGTGAGAAACCGTCGTCCAAGGCTTTGCTGGAGCTGGGGGCAGGGTAGCACACTTGCCCAGCGTGCACAGGCTCCAGGTTGAGACCAGCACCGCAAGAATAAGTAAAGGATGTGGGTCTGAGGGATCCCTCCACCTTTGCAGAGATTAGGGTCTTCCCATCCCCAAACGCTGGCTCAGCACGGCCTGCAGACGGAATCTCACCTTTTCTTGGGGTCGTACATGAAGAGGAAATTCAGCAGCCGCAGTCCAGCCTCGGAGAGCCAGGGGAACTTGTGCTTGAGGTTGTTGTACGGCTGTTTCCTCAGGCTGTACTGGCCAACCAGGGGCAGCTTGGAGAACCCCTGCAGGAAGCAGGGCTGGAGCCACGAGGGGCTAGGCACGGGGTGCGGGGACTGCCAGGTTACCCACCGGCCAGATGTTCTCACTGGGCGTCCCCAGCAGCTGCACAATCAGGTCAACCTGGTGGATCTCAGAGGTGCCTGGGAGAAGGGGCTTATGGGCCAGCAGTTCAGCCAGGACGCAGCCCACCGCCCTACAGGGGAGAGAGGCCACAGACCTGAGTGCCATGCCACCACACTCAGGATGGGACAGGCAAGGGGCACCGCAAGGATGGGCTTGCTCCTGCGGCCTCTGTGGCTGCACTCATGCTTCCTTCCAGGCTCAGGGAGGACCCCAGCCCTGCCCTGCCCAGCCCAGGCTGAGCTCCAGTAGTAGCTGCTCTCACCACATGTCGATGCTAGTGGTCTGGGTGGTGGTTCCCAGCAGGAGCTCGGGTGCTCGGTACCTGCAGAGAAAAGCACTCCACCTCACCTGTGGCCAGCCCCTCTCTTCCAGCCTGGGCTGAGTCTCCCAGAGGGCTCACAGCAGCCTGAGCAACAGGACCACTAACTGCTTGGTCCACGTGCGCTCTGCTCCAGGCCTGAAAGCCCGGGCGACAGTGGCTGCAGCTGCTAATGGAGAGCTGCCCCACAAGTGTGTCCCGTGCACCACGAGACCGAGCCTCAGCACAGGCCTGTGGCCATTGGCGCACTGCAGTGGGGCTGAGCCGCGCAGAGGCGCCACCCAGAGACCCTGGCCTGCGTCTGAGACTCGTGTGCTGCCTTGTCAGACTGTTCTGTCAACAGCATGACCACAGAGCTGTGTAGGCCACCCACTCCCATGGTGCTTGAGAGCCAGCTCCAAAGGCCCCACCTCAGAAGGGTGGTGCCATATCCAGACAAGGCAGGCTCCTTGAGGCCACTAAGTCTAGCTGTCACCCTGGCTATCCTGGGAAGCTGTCCCAGGCCCAGACTCTCCACTCATCTGCAGTGCTGGCCCCACCCTGCTGCCCTGTAGCAGGTACACCTATCCCTGGGAGGGACTCACCAGAGGGTGACCACCTTGGGGGTCATTGGCTTCACTGGGACACCATAGGCCCGGGCCAGGCCAAAATCCGCTGAAGCAGAGACAGAGGGAGAGACTCTTCAGGGACTTACAAGGACTGACACCCCCATCCCCAAAGGTGTGCCCACAGAAAGCCACCTCCACACAGGCATGGCCAGCACCCTGCACCCACCTGTCTTCACACACCCCTTGTCAGTCATGAGCAAGTTGGACACCTTCAGGTCCCTGTGACAGAATGCCAGTGTACCCAGGAGGCAAGCCCCATGGGGCAGACTCACCACAGCCGGCCTTACTCTGCCCCCACCCGCCTCGAGCCTTTTGGAAGCAAAGGGCGGCAATGACAAGGACACTAGCAGCCAGCATGCAGTAACCCCCACTGCCGAGGGAGAGGCAGGGCCGGCCTCCTGCGGCCTCCTGCTCCAGCCTCCCAGCAGTTTCTGGCAGGAGACACTTCCCCAGAGCAGCCGGAGAACTTCTATTGTACATCTGCCCCTGGAGGGCACTGCGAGTGACTGCAGTAGGGAAGCCAGGGTCACCCTACCCAGGCAGCAACTGCCCTGACCTCCCTCTGGGCTACCTCAGTTCACCTGTGAATGATGAAGTTCCTGTGCAGGTACTGGAGGCCCCGGAGCACCTGCAGCACAATGCACTTGACCTGTGTAGAGCCCAGGCGAGGGCTAGGTGAGCCCATGGGGGAGCCTCCATGTGCCACGTCCCTACTGGTGGCCAGGCTGTCAACATGAGCCTCAGGAACCTACAGCGGCTGTGTCCAGCACAACCAGGAAGGTGTGGTTGCCACCCCTCCCCGCAGTGGCCTGATGTGCCCTGAAGCCTGGGCTCTCGCCCTCCCCAACAACAGGGCTCAGAAACCTCCACACCCCCAGCCAGCCATCTCTGGTACAGTGTGCACTGACCAGGGCAGCCATGTGCCCCTCACATACCTGGGCTTCAGAGAAGGGCGCCGGCATGTTCTCCAGGAGGCTGGCCAGATCCTGCTCACAGTAACCCATCACCAGGAAGATGCTGGAAGGAAAACACAGGAAGACATGCGCTCTCCCGTCTTCTCCCTGCTGCAGGAAGCGTGGCACAGAGGAGCCAGGCCCACACAGGTGGTGGGTCCAGCGCAGCACCTCTCCAGGTGGTTCCCGACAACCACCTCCTTGAGCTCCACGATGTTGGGGTGGCGAAGGCGCAGGAGCAGCGTGATCTCCCGCAGGCTGCTGATGGGGATGCCTGCAACAGAGACGGCGCAGTGAGCCCTGCCTCCCGCACAGCTCTAGGAACACCCAGTCAAAGATGCAGTCGCTGTCCCAGCTCAGGGAGACTGGCCATCCCAACACCACTCTCAAATGTCACTCATCAATAAAATCAGCAGCTCTGTGCTAACCACTATGCTGGAGGGCAACCCCGGTGGATCCAAGGCAGGTACTGGGGCTCAGCAGGACTGCCAGGTTGGTGCGCAGAGAGGTGACGTGAGTCACCAGACTGGAGGGAGAGGTGGGACAGAGGACCCAGACGCCTCCAGGCAGTGGGCATAGACTTCACAGGCTTAGCCTGGAGGTGACAGGCTGAGCCAGCCCCCTAACCAGACCCCTTCCTGCTTTGAGGTCCTAGCTACCCCCTCCCCACTCACCATCCTTCTCCTTGTCCATCCGCACCTTCTTCAGGGCAACGATCTCATCTGTCTGTGTGTCCCGGGCCCGATCTAGAATGGAAACCCTGTCAAGAGCCCCTCTGTGCCAGGCAGGAGCCCCCTCAGCTCCTCAGGGTTCCCTTTTCTCTGGCAGCCTAGTGCCTAGCGATGCTCAGTCCTCACTCTGTACAAGCAACACCCCTATCTGAGACACAAGCTCCCAGGAGCTCCCTCATCTGAGCTGGGTGGGAATGCCCAGTTACTGTCCAAAACCTGGCCTCCAGTAACTCCTGCTCTCTGTGCAACGTCCTTCTGCTCAGCACATGACCTCACTGCTGCACGTTTGCTGTGACTGTTCTAACAGCAAATAAGGTGCTCCTTCTGGATGGTTCTCGACAGTGTTGTTCCAAACACTTGGCACGAAGTCTCACACCAGTGGAGCTGGTATGAACTCCAGCTGCTTTTGGAAATTCTACCTCTCATTGGTCTAACAGCTGTTATACATTTGGGTTACTGACATTAGCAACCTGAAACTGAGGTTTGCCCAGACACGGTATGAAGTGCGTGGAAACTGCACCAAGAGTCAAAGTTCCTGAACAAGCTTTTTTTTTGTACTGGGGATTTAACCGGGGGCACTTAACCAGAGCCACATTCCCAGCCCTGACCAAGCTTTTTTTTTGGTACTAGAGATTGAACTCAGGGGCACTCGACCACTGAGCCACACCCCCAGCCCTATTCTGTTTTATGTGGAGACAGGGTCTCACTGAGTTGCTTAGCACCTCGCCATTGCTGAGGCTGGCTTTGAACTCGCGATTCTCCTGTCTCAGCCTCCCTAAGTGCTGGGATTACAGGCTTGCGCCACCGCGCCCAGCTCCTGACCAAGTTTTTGCCAGCCCCAACACAGCTGCCATGTGGCAACCCAGCCTGTCCTTGTCAGTCACGAGCCACAGCTCCAGGCACCCCAATGGGGCCACTCACACACGATGCCGTAGGTGCCCTCGCCGACACGATTCAGCTTCTCAAATTCCTTCACGCTCCGGCATCGTCCCAGCTGAGAGAGAGGGGTGCTGCCAGTGTGGCGACCAGAGACTGGTCCAGCAGGTGACAACGGGCACTCTCACCCACTCAGCACTGAGAAGCCCGCCCATGCCCTGCTCACCAAAGAGAAAAGCAGCCACACGCGTGGGCTTCTCTGATGAGAAAAGGGGAGGATGGTACTGGGCCCACTTTGAGTGAAATACACAGGTGACCTAGCCAGTCCCTCTCAATCCCACAGTGTGCGTGCCTGCCGTCTACAACAGTGACCAGTGTGCACACCGACACCACTGTGGCAGAGAACACTGTCGCCACCGTTCAGTCACTACCTCCGTGTGAAGAAACACAGCTCAGGCTGGACATGGTGGCATGCCTGTAATTCAGCCACTCAGGAGGCTGTCAGGAGGATCCCAAGTCCCAGGCCAGCCTCAGCAACTTTGCGAGACCCTGTCTCAAAATTAAAACTAAAAAGGGCTGGGGGTATGGCTCAGTGGTAGAGCACCTTGATTCAATCTCTAATACCAAAAAAGAAAAGAAAAACACTGTTCAGTGGCACCTGGCCTTGGGATGTGAACAGCAGCACCAGTGTGAATTCCAGGGCAAAGGAAGCTGGCCACCACTCACTCCCCTCCAGGGAGGCTGGGAATGGCTGAGAACAGGTGGAGCAACATGGCAGAGGAGTGCTGAGATGCAGCTCAGTGGTGGACTGCCTGCCCAGCATGCTCAAGGCCACGGGTTCAACCCCCAGTACCACAAACACAAAACACCAAGGCCCACCTTGTGAAAACAGCTGCCTCTCTAGGACGTTAGTGCAGAGAGGAAGTAAGCCCTGCCCGCCTGGAGAGCCTGCACCCTGACAGCCCTGCTTGATGTGGTGCCTCTGGATGGAAGGATGGAAGGAGCACCTTTTCTACGAGGTGTGTGCAGCAGAGTTCCCTTCTCTTGGCCCCCTTGTCTTGCTGCTCCTGATACCTAGAGGGCAATCGCCTGGCTTCCTCCAGGGTCTCCCCATGCATCCCTTCTCACAGTGCTGCTCTGCCTGCCAACCCCCTGCCCACAATGATCGTCCTGTTCTGCGGCTGTCTCCTGCCCAAAGTGATCCTCCTGCTCTACCCGCCTCCTGCCCACGCTGTGGTCCTCCTGCGCTGCCCCTGCCTGAGTCCGGCATGCCACACTTCTCATCTGTGTCCAATCTAGTCACACTTCCTAGTCCACAAGAGGTAGCAGTTCTCCTGCCAATTTCTTTCCGACCCCAGCTGAATGCAACTCCTCTACAACCCAAGATACTTCCGTGTCACAAGGCACTTTGCCTTGTCTTCCCCTTGGAGAGCAGATTTCCAACTCACTGCTTTAGCCACAGCGAGCAGCATAGTGTTCAGACTGTGCGAGCCGCTGGGAAATATCTGAATAAGGTACCACTGCAGCAGAAAGCCAGTGTGGCTCTGACGCCACTGGGCCAGTCTTTTGGGGGGGGAGGGGTAGGGGTGGCAGGGATTGATCCCAGGAGCACTTAACCACTCACTGAGCCACATCCCCAGTCCCTTTTATATATTTTATTTAGAGACGGGGTCTCGCTGAGTTATGTGGGGTCTCGCTAAATTGCTGAGTCTGGCTTTGAACTCGTTCGTGATCCTCCTGCCTCAGCCTCCCAAGCCCCTGGGACTACAGGCCTGCACCACCCCGCCCGGCTCTTGATGCAACCCCGCTTTCCTTATACCCTGGGTCCACCTTGGTAAAAATCATTCAGCACCTTCATCCCCCAAAAGGAGCAGTAATGGAAACGGCGGCATGGGGACCCCAAGAGGGCTGAGGGACCCTAAGAGCCACCAGGCGCAGGTGGAGACCAGAACCATGCCGCCAAGTTCTCGCCCAGCACCAGCTGCTGCGGGGAGGCCGTCGCGGCGAGATTCCGGCAAGCCGGCGCTGGAGCTGGAGCCGGGGCCGGCGGCCAGGGGCGGGGTCCAGCGCCGGGCACCTCCCGGCCCGTCCCCCGTCCAGTCCCGGCCCCGTCCCGCCGCGCAGAGGACCCGGGACCGTCCCTCCGGCGCGCGCCCCGCGTGGCCCCGCGTCGCACCCTGTGCTCCGGAGGCACCGTGAAGAAGCCCTCCTTACGGATACACTTCAGGCGGAGCTGCTCCGACTCGGGGTCCGGCTCCGCCATGCCGGCGCCCGCCGCCGCCTCCCGAGTGCGCAGGCGCGCGACCTACTTCCGGGTCGGGCGCACGTAGCGACAGTCACGCGGGAACCGCGAGACAACCCGGCCAGGCCCCGCCTGCGGGGGTTCCCGCCTGCCTCCGCCGGGCGCAGCGCGCAGGCTGCGGTGAAGGCCCTCGGAGCTGGCCGAAGGCCTGCGCTGGACCAGGCGGGAGGCGGCAGGGGAGGGCTCCTGGAGGTGGCCTTCAGCCGCGCCTCCCGGCGCCGCCGCCTCCAGGCCGCCCTCCACCCGGGAAGGGCGGCGAGCGCGGCAAGCCAGGGCGTGTGCCCGCCGATCCCCGGCCACCCGGAGTGGAAGGCGGAAGCCGGGGGAGTTCACACGGTGCTGTCGGCGGGAGGCTTACGTCAGGGGCTGCGCGTGGGCGTGTGTTCCAAGCCGCTCGGTTGAAATCCCGTCAAGGTAGCAGGCCTGAACTACCACCCGCGGCCGGTCCCAGAGGAGGCTCGCGGTGGTTCTGGCCAACTAGAAGAAAACCTTCCCCCTCCCCACTTCTGACGTTTCTTTCACAACTTGCAGCTTCAGAGATGCTCAAATGACAAGCATCAGCTCTAGCAGCCGGACCACAGCTCCAGTGCTTTAAACTGCTCTGTGATGCGGCTGAGCAACAGGAAGCAGCCCCCAAGAGCAGCCTCCGCAGAAGTTTGGTCGTGCATGACACCAACCCACCCCATCTCTAGCCAGGGACAGGTTAGAGCCTTGTGCAAGAGGGGGTACACATCATTCAGAATAAAGTAAGGGATTGCTCAGGACAGGACTTCCACCAGCTGTGCATGATGGCTTGTCTTCCTTCACCTGTGTGTGCCAAATACAGGGGTGCACCTGTAAGGAGATGCTGTTCTCCCTCTCCACTCCTGCATGTCTCTGCAGGTTGGGGAAAGCTGCTTGGCTCTGGAATCGGACAGGAGGGAAATGTACTAGCTGCTAGGGAACACTCAGGCAGCCCAAGAGTTCCTAGGGAACTGCACTCAGCTGTGTGTATGCATGCAATAGAAAATAAAATGTCAAGTGCTGGGATTACAGGTGTGCACCACCGCGCCCGGCTACACTTCTTTCCTTTTTTCTTTTCCTTTCTTTTCTTTCCCTTCCTTCCTTCCTTCCCTCCCTCCCTCCTTCCTTCCCTCCCTCCTTCCTTCCTTTCTTTTCTCTCTCCCTCCCTCCTTCCCTCCCTCCCTTCCTTCCTTCCTTTCTCCTTTTCTCCCTTCTCCCTCCCTCCCTTCCTTTTGCACTAAGGATTGATCTGAGGGGTTTGTGCCTGCCTCACAAGTGCACCACCACTGAGCTACATCCTCAATTCCCAGTCATCATCCTCCTCTTTTTTTTAAAAATATTTTTTTAGTTGTAGATGGACGCAATATCTTTATTTTTATTTATTTTTATGTAAATAAAATAAATAAAGAGCTGAGGATCAAACCCAGCAACTCAAACATGCAAGGCAAGCACTCAACCACTGAGCCATAGCCCCAGCCCCCCCCCCTTTTTTCATTTTGAGAAGGTCTTTTTTAAAATTTTATTGTATTTTTTATACTTTTGTTTATTTTTTTATGTGGTGCTGAGGATCAAACCCAGTGCCTCGCACATGCTAGGCAAGTGCTCCACTACTAAGCTACAACTGCAGCCCGAGACAGGATCTTGCTAGGTTGCCCAGACTGACCTCAAACTTGTGATCTTCCTGCCTCAGGCTCCCAAGTTACTAGGATTACAGACGTGCACCACTATGCCCAGCTTAATATAATATCTTTATGCTATACTTTGAAAATTCATGTGCTCATTAGATGGTATGTATATATACATATGTACAACTGTACGTAGGTACTACATAGGTCTACATGTATCTTTTTAATATTTTTTTTAATTGTTGATGGACACAATCTCTTTATTTTTTTTGGTACTGGAGATTGAATCCAGGGGCACTCGACCACTGAGCCATAATTCAGTGTTATGTAGAGACAGGGTCTCACTGAGTCGCTTAGCGCCTTGCCCTTGCTGAGGCTGGCTTTGAACTGGCGATTCTCCCGTCTCAGCCTCGCTAAGTGCTGGGATTACAGGCTTGCACCACTGCACCTGGCTCTTTATTTTTATGTGGTGCTGAGGATTGAACCGAGTGCCTCATGCATGCTAGGCGAGCACGCTACCACTGAGCCATAACTCCAGCCCTGATAGGGTCCTAAATAGGATTGTATGTATGAAGGTGCTAGACAGAACTTATATATGTACATATTGGATAGGTCTGCGTATGTGTATGTACCAGGTAGGGCTGCATGTATGTGAACAAAATACAGATGTATATATGCATGTTTAGGTCTACATGTGTGCATGTACATACTACATAGGACTGTGTGGACAAGCTACACTGGGCTGTGTGGATGTGCTAGACAGAGGTGAGTGTATGTACATGATAGACAGGTTGTATGGACACAGGCAGAAGTGGCAGGTGGGGAGGGCTCCTTGAGATGGCATTCAAGCTTACCATTCCCCAGCAGGTGCACCACCCTCAAACACCTCCCTTCTCTTAGGAGGAGCAGAGCTCTGCCGTGAACGCTGTCAAGCCCAGGGGTGTCTGCCTGCCAGTCTCTGGCCCGGTCCCATAGGGTTGTGTGTTTGTATGTATGTACATATGTACTAGATAGGACTTGTGTATGCACTAGATGGATTCACATGTATGTATGTACGTATTCAAAGCTGTTGGAGCTGTTGGTGGCTCATGCTGGAATTATGTAACTCCAGCATGAGAGAAGAGGACTGAAAGTTTGAGACCAGCCTCAGGAACTTAGTGAGACCTGGACTCAAAATAGAAGTTTTAAAAAAAATGGTCAGTGTGTGTGATGGGCAATAGGCCCTCTCACCTCAATACCTGAGGAGATTGTGGCCAAGATCCTGGTGGACACACCACTGTCCCTGTTTCCAGTTTGCCCTCTGAGGCCAGCCAATCTAGAAACTAACAAAACTAACACATTGTTACGACATACATGAGATCAGAGAGGTAGGGGCACTTAGGCAACAACCTGACCTGAAGACTATGATGAGGTGGACTCAGCTGAGTTCTCTATGATGTCATCCCTGCATCCCAAAGTGGCCCTTCATGGGGCCAGAAAGACAGGACAGCATTGACAAGGTCACTTCCAAGGCCCCAGTGCCCTGCCTGCTCATGCCAGGGCACATCCTGCACTGTTCTGGGCCAGGGACACTCTGGGTCAGGTGACAGGTAGCACCAGGCCTGCAGTGTGAGGCAGCTCTGCACCTCTGTTCTACAACATTGCCCCTTAAAGTTTATGCTGGAACTCTGGCCTTTTCTCCAAGTTTGGGGACAGGCCATTCACTGTAACTTCCAAGTACTTACTCCTCAGAAGTGAATGGAGGGGCTGGGATTGTAGGTCAGTGGTAGAGCACTTGCCTCGCATGCGTGAGGCCCTGGGTTCGATCCTCGCACCACATACAAAGCAATAAAATAAAGACATTGTGTCCATCAACAACTAAAAAAATATTAAAAAAAAAAAAAAAAGAAGTGAATGGAAAGGATTCTAACTGGCCCCCTAAGTCAGAGCCCGAGGTGCCACCTCCAACACGAAATGTTTATTCATTTAGCACCACAAAGTTTACTGTCTGAACCTGTCACTGTCACTCTGTAAGCTGCCAGCGGCCTAGGGAAGGTAAGAATAAGGCAGTCACTGAGACAGAACCTAGTGGACTAAGGGCACCTTGGCTCCCAAGGGCAGGATGGCCTTCTGCCAGTACGGCTGAGACTCAGAGCACAGTGAGTCATGACGGTTTGGGGGCGCTTGTTTATTCTGTAGTTTGCAGATCATAAGCAGCTACTGTACTGGGGTTCCTGTGTCGGCGGTAGGGGCCCCAATCAGCCTGCTCCCGAATGGTTCTCTGCTCTTCACTTCCAGTGGAACCGTAGCTGATTAGAGTCTCATTTGAGGCCCGAGTGATGATGATCTGTGGAATGACAAATTTCTTCTTGTTCAACTTTTGCTTTGCGTCAGGTTTCTCTAGAGGGAAGAAAACATCCAGGCATTTAGTGGCGGTGTGGGGAGCTTCCACAATGCAACAAGGCCTGTCTGGGGCCAGAGTAAAGGAAGTGGGCTTGGGGTTAGCAGGAGAGACTTGCATGGGCATTCCAAGCTCACGTGGACTTACAACTCAGCCGCACAGGCCTTTCCTTCAAGGGAGACCCACAGGAGACTGTCCAGATTTCCTATGCCCTGGGGAGAGAGCTGCAGGGTGGCTTCAGGGCAACAGCACAGGAGGGATAAGATATAAAGGCAGCTCCGCCCCAGATGCCCAGGGCCCAGAGGGTTCTAACCCTGGAAAAACCTCTGCACAGAACTTTACCCCTTAGAATTGCTAGAAAAGGCTGTTTCAGGCACTGCCATTTGTATACACTTGTTAAGGTGACTGAGTTTGTCACCTTATAAAGTATGAAAGCCAAGGGGCTCCCAGCTTCCTTCCTCCACCCACTGGCCCAGGGTTCCCAGGCCGGGGCATGTGGGAACCCAACGAGGTGCACAGACAAGACACTCAGTCACATGCTGATCATGCTCCTTTGGGGCTTGCTTCGCTCCCCCAATTCCCTGAATGGGAATTAGGCCAGTTACAGGGGAGAATGAGAGATTGGTAATAGCAACATGGCTTTTATAATTTATTTTGCAGAGCAAGACCTCATGTATGCCAGGCAAGGACTCTGGCACTGGTCTGGTGCAGAAAGTCTTCCCACAGACGTGCAGGTGTACCGTCCTCTTGCACTCACATCCCAGCCTCTGTTTTGGAGACCTGGCCTTGTGAAATCGCCCAGGCTGGCCGTGAGCTCACAATCCTTCTGTTGAGCTTCCCAAGTAGCTAGGATTACAGGCCTGTCCAACCATCCCTGGCAGAGCTTCAATGTTTCTTTTCTTCTTTTCCTTTTTGTACCAGGGTTCTTTACCACTGTGCTACATCCCCAGACCTTTTGATACGAGATCCCGCTAAACTACTGAGGGTCTCACTAAGTTACCCAGGCAGGACTCAAACTCATGATCATCCTGCCTCGGTCTTCCCAGTTGCTGGGATTACAAGGCAAAGCCACTGCACCCAGCACCTTCAATATTTCTTTGTGACAACCTTCTTTGAGGTTTAGAAAAACCAGATTAATATTCACATCATTTTATTCTGGCCACTCTTAGCCATCTGGAAACTGTGTTTGGCAAAAGGGTACGAGCCAACTTGAGTTTTTCCTTAAAGTGTTAGGCAGTTTTCCGAGCAGCATTTATTATATGATTCTTCCCTTTTCCACACTTGTTTTTGATACCAAGCATTAGAGTTATTTACTTTTTTTGCATAGTTTTATTGGTGTGTTATAACTGTACATGACTGTGGGTTTCACTGTTAGGTACTCACACATGCACACATGATACCACCATCTGGCTGATATTCCCACCTGTTTTTGGTGCCAGTTTTATGGCACTGTCATCACACACACACACACAGAATTCTTCATATTTTCTATTTCGTTGATCTACTCTCTTTGTACTGGAATTACATTTTTTTCCAGATATAAAATCAATCTTGATACCTTGTCTCTGTGATTCTTTACCACATCAAAGGGTTAACTGCAACATTGGGCATTTGCTTCTGTCCAGGAATTCTATGTCATGAGATGAACCAGGATTTATTTATATTTACATATATATAAAAACTGTTTAGCATCTCCTTCTTTTCAAATTACAGCATCTATTTGGAATTTACTGCTGCAGTCTCAAATGTCCTTATCATAAAAGTGGCCAAAACTGGAAGGCATTTAAAAAAAACCCTGAAGTCATCCATACTTGCCATTTATTTAGTCTGGTTTGGAGAAAAAGGCAAAGAATTCTGGAACTACATTTTAATTACAACTTTTGATACATTTTTTAAAGTTTTTATTTTTTAAATATGTATACATTCACAGGAAGTTGCAAAAGTAGAACAGCTAGTCCCCATATACCCTTCACCCAGTGTTCCCCAATGATAACACCTTTTATAACAGAGTTAACACCAACACCAGGAAACCGGCATTATCCAAGTGTGCAGATGCATGCCACGCAGTGGGTGACCCCACAATCAGGACACAGCACTGTTGCCTCACCAGAGATCCCCACCACCCTCCCTCTCCCTGCAACCACCAGTCTGTTCTCCATCATTTTGTCATTTGGTGAATGTGACACAAATGGAATCATACAACATGTTACCTTTTCAGACTAGGTTTTTGTGTGTGTGTGCAAGTGCCAGGATGGAACCCATGGCCTCATGCATGCTAGGATTGAACCCAGGGGTGCTCTACAACTGACCCACATTATCAGTCCTTCCCCCCCCCCCTTTTGTGTGTTTGTATGTGTGCACATGTGTGCAGTACTGGGGATTGAACTTGGGTGCTCTAATAGTGACCTATCCCTAGACCCTTCTGTTTTATTTTGAGACAGGGTCTCATTAAGTTGCCCAGGCTGGCCTTGAACTCCTGGGCTCAAGCAATCCTTCTGAGTAGCTGGGAACATAGGTGAGCACCACCACACCCACCCAATCCAGTTTTTTCTTTGCTTTTGTTTTAGTACTAGAGATTGAACTCAGGGGTGCTCTATCATTGAGCTATACCCCTAGGCCTTTTTATTTTGTCACAGGGATCTTACCCAATGGCTGAGGCTAGTGTAGAACTTGCCATCTTTCTGCCTTCACCTTCCAAATAGCTGAGATTACAGGCGTGCACTACCATACGCAGCCTAATTCAGAGGTTTATTTAGGAAAGTGGATAGACATTCAAGGGAGCATAGGGTGGGGAATGGCAAACTCAAAAGAGAGCTGCCTTTCGGCTAAAGCAAGGGAAGATACAGGCCATCTCCAGACGGAGGGACAGCAACCCGTTGGCATGCTGGCCCAATTCAGTGTTAAGAACATTTCCACCATCCCAAGGAGTCTTCTTGTGCTGAATGGGGCCAATCCTCACTCCTGCACTTGGTGCTAGGAGGTCACCGAGCTGCCTCTGTGTATTTGCCCTTCTGGACATTCAGATAGAGCAGCACCCTACAGTGATCTGTGTGCACTTGGCTTCCTTCATGTGGCATCATGGTGTGGGGTTGCTCCACAGTGCAGCATATCAGTGGCCGGTCCCTTGTTACTGCAGAGCACATCCCACTGTATGGAGGAGCCATACTCTCCCCTGGTCCCTTGTCACTGCAGAGCATGTCCCACTATATGAAGGAACCACACTCTCCCCTGTCTCAAAACTCATCTTCACTCTTGCTCCCTTTCTGTTTTCTCTTCATGTCCCTGCCTCCAGCAGAGGTCTTGCCCACTCCAGTGCCTCATGGCTACTCCAGTCCCTGTGAATTGCAAAGTGGAGCACATCCTGGACAGGCAGGGCAGCTGAAGTCCCCCTGGGAAAGGTCACCTTGCTAATAGAGAGTGAGGAGAACCTGTGGCCCTCTGGCTACTGGGGACTGTGGCAGAAGACATCCCAGACATGAGGGCAGCAGGGTGTAACATCCAAGCCCTTGTCAGGACTTAAGTCACTGCTGAGCTTCTGAGCAGACCGTTCTGAATCCTCAGCAGAAGGGTGACATCTGACCCTTCCATCATCTGTGAGACTTTGACCTCTCTTGCATTCGGTGGCTTTTTTGTAATTGTGGCTAAAGGCACCCTGAGAGACAAGGGCAGCCCTAGGACTCTGGCCCTTCCTGCAGCCTCCTACCTTCAAGAGAGGAATTCTCGAATTTCACGTCCAGCCTGTCTCCCAAGCCCAGTGCCTGAATTTCACCCTTCATTTCACCCTACCTCCTGCTTGCGGCCCTTGATGGCCTACAGGTATCTCATGTGAGCTGTCCATTCCAGCTCCTGCCTAGCCAGTATCCCTCTTTTTATTTTTTCTTGTCTGACACATGAACCCCATCTCATCAGGTTCTGCAGTTTTCAGCTCCTGGGTCCTTCTGGAATTCCTAGTGCCACAAACAGCCTTACTGGTTCCCACTAGATTACATCAATGGACCCAGGACAGGTCTCCCTTAGCTCTACGCTTCCCTAAACTAGCCTCCACACTGGAGCCGGAAAGACTTTACCAAGGCAAAGTCCCAGCCCTCCCGCCTGGTAACCCAGACGACACCGTGGATGAGAGACCGTGTTCAGGCTTCTTCCAGAGATCTTGGCCTCAGCCCTCCCACTCCACATTAAGCTGCTAAAAGGAGACACATTTGCTAAGGGCTTTGTCTCACTGGTCGGCTTCTCACAGCTGCTCTCCAGCCGGGCAGCGCCCCCAGGGTCCATTCCAGACTCTGGCACACCGAAGGATCCCAGGGGTACCAAAAGTTTTCCAGCCTCCCGAAGACACCTGGTGGCTTCTCTCCAAGTCGTCTTGACTCTGCTACTCACCTGCACGCTCACGGACTCACCTACCGTCAGGGACGCTGGATATCGGCCTCCCGTAGAGGCCCTGGGAGCAGACCGTCCCGAACGCCGGGCACGGCGGCCTCCGGGGCCCTCCTACCTTCGGTGGAAGCAGAAGGCCTCTCGTGCTTGGCCGAGCCTTTCCGCAGGAGGTGGCTGTCCGCGAGCTTCTCGGGCTCCCGGTCCGCCGGCCGGGCCTCCAGGGGGTGCTTCTCCGGCAGCCTGTCCTTGGACCTCGAGCTCGAATAGGAGGACCCCTTCCGCGACTCCTCCCCTGAAACACGGGGCCGTGAGCGCGCCGGCGGGGCCCGGGGCCCGGAAGCCCGCGGCCCGGCGGCCGCCCCTTACCTTTCTTGGGTTTGGGCTTGCTTTTGGAAAGGCCCATAGGTGAGCCGCCGCCGGCCAGGCCGGGGTCCCGCTCCGCCGCCGCCGCGCGCCCGACTGACTCACAAAGCGCGCCCGCCTGCGCACGCGGCGCGCTCACCACGGCAACCGCGCCTCGCGCGATCTCGTCCTCTCGCGAGAGCGGCCGACAACCGGAAACCGCCGGCGACCCGGAAGTCCGCGCCGGGCTTAGCGGAGAGGTTGGGTCAGTGGCGTACGCTGGGCCGAGGGGTGCTGTCGCCGGACTGGCCATGGACGGTAAGCGGGGCCGGGACTCCGGGCCCCCGTGCTGGGGATCGTCCCAGAGCCCACACCCCACTGTGCACCCGGGAGGCCTGTCTCCTGGGCTTGCCCTGCATGCCCACCCACCCACCCCAGGCCTTTCAGCCCCCACCCCACTTGCTGACCTGGGGGTCCCCCACCTAGGTCTTGACCCTGCGTCCCTGCGAGAGGCCAGGGCTCTGGAGCCTTCCTTGTCCCCCTCCCTTCAGACTTGGTAGAACAGATGCACAGCCATGTCCACGTCTGCCTTTGGGGCCCTGGAATCCCTGGATATGGTACCAGAGGATACCAGGAAAGGTGCAGTAGCGCTCCATGACCCCAGAACACCACTCAGAGAAACAGGGAAAAGGCTCCAACGGCCAGGCACAGGGCTAAGCCCCCGACCGCAACAACAGCAGCCTTTTTAGGTGGCCCGATGGCACAGACCTGCAACCCCAGCACTAAGGGAGGCTGAGGCAGGAGAACCACGAGTTCAAAGCCAGCCTCAGCAGGCGAGGCGCTAAGCAACTCAGTGAGACCCTGTGTCTACATAGAACACAAAATAGGGCTGGGGACGTAGCTCAGTGGTCGAGTGCCCCTGAGTTCAATCCCTGGTACTAAAAACAAACCAGCCCTTTTGAGATTGGAGCCGCACAGCCCATTCTGCAGAGGGGAACCACCCATCCGGGCAGTGTGACTCCCTGTTCCCCTTCACTTTGGGGTGCTCTGGGCCCAGGGATTCCAAAGAAGAAGAAGAATGAATGCCAAGATCGGGTGCCTCTGTTTGCAGGAACATTTATGGGATAGTGTGACCATTAAAAAGTACTTTATTTGGGGCTGGGGTTATGGCGCAGTGGTAGTGTGCTCGCCTAGCACGCGTGAGACACTGGGTTCGATCCTCAGCACCACATAAAAATAAAATAAAGATATTAAAAAAATTTTTTTAAAAAGTACTTTATTTTATGAGGCATTATTTTCAACATAACGGGGAGAAAGTTTGTAACTATGTCATTATCATGAAGAAAACATGTAGGAATTCTTTATAGATCACCTTGGAGTGATGAGAGGCAACGCCTAACCTGCCTGCCCCTCCTTCCTAGAGTAAATGCTCTCCAGGTTTTTTTGGGGGGCGGGGGTACAGGGAATTGAACTCAGGGGCACTCGACCACTGAGCCACATCCCCAGCCCTATTTTGTGTTCTATGTAGAGACAGGGTCTCACTGAGCTGCTCAGCACCTCGCCATTGGTGAGGCTGGCTTTGAAGTGATGATCCTCCTGTCTCAGCCTCCTGAGCCTCTGGGATTAGAAGCCTGTGCCCAGCTTGCTCCTGGTTCTTTTGAGGAAATGTTCTTAAGCCCGTTTCTCCAGCTGTTTGTTCTTCATGGTGTTGTGCGTGCAGTCTGGATGAGGGCCCTGAGGCTGGAGGGAGGGGGTTTTGCTAGGAGGGATGGACTGGTCCTGGTGGCCTTGTTTTGCTTGCCCATGTGTCAGGGTAGCTTTGTTTTCCAGAGTCACAGACAGTTTGGGCCCTGATCAGCCCCTGGCTGGGCACAATGGGGCACACCTGTAATCCCAGCACTCGGGAAACCTGGAGGCAGGAGGATCGAAAGTTCAAAGCCAGCCTCAGCCGATTAGCAAGGCACGTAGCAAATTAGCGAGACCCTGTATCTAAATAAAACACAAAAAGGGGCTGGAGATGTGGCTCAGTGGCTAAGCACCCCTGAGTTCAGTCCTCAATACCAAAAAAAATACAATTGACCAGCCCCTATACTGAGAGGAGATAGATTGCTAGGTGCACGGAACTCAAAGGGGAGCCTTCCAACTCAAAGGTGGAACATTCAGGGCTGGGGGGTGAGCCTTTGAGGAGCTGGCACTCAGGACCCTAATTCAAGGCGCGGGGGTGATAGACGCGCCAGAGGCCGGCACTTAGGACTCTCATACTGGGCTGGGAGAGGGTGAATCCTGTGGGACCCACATTCTGAGCTGGAATGATGAGCCCTTCAGGAATCACCACCTGAGAACCAGGACTCATTCTGGCCTGGTGCAGTGAACCCTTTAGGACCCTTATTCTGGGCTGGGTGGGGGTGAACCCTTTGGGAGCCAGCACTCAGGTCCCTCATTCTGAGTTAAGGTAAACCCTCTAGCACCCTTTCTGTGGTGAGGGCGAACCCTTCAGGGGTCAGGTTTCACAGCACTCCTCAGATTTAGAGATTGAATACATTGAGATCAATCCTAGTCTTCCTGGCCCTCGAGTTGGCAGCAGGCAGTAAGTTAGGGCAACAGTGGATTTGTTCAAGACACTCCATCTGCAGGGTGGGCAAGGAAGTACCCTGTGTCTGCAGGAATGGCTTAGAAATGGTAGCTGCCATGGAGCCAGTTATCACTTGGCTATTTTTATTCATTTACCTTTGGAAAGATTGAGTACATAAAAAGTGGAGCATTAAGAACTAAATGTTGGGGCTGGGGTTATGGCGCAGTGGTAGCGTGCTCGCCTAGCACGCATGAGGCACTGGGTTCGATCCTCAGCACCACATAAAAATAAAATAAAGATATTCTGTCTGCCTACAACTAAAAAGTAAATATTTAAAAAAAAAAAAAAAAAAAAAAGAACTAATGTTATTAGGTTGGGAGAGAATCCCAAGGGTTTTCTGTAAAGTTGCATTCATTGTTAACCACCACGTCAAGTTCTCATCATGGCCAGGAGCTGCATGCATTACATGATCTGTCCTCACATCCACCCTACATTCTCAAAAAAGCACATTGGCTAAGGGAGGGCCTGTGTTGATTACACAGTCCCACAGCTAACAAGGGGCTGGATGTGGCCATCAGTGTATTTTCTGACTCCATGCACAGGGCCCCAACCAGTGCTGTCAGGCCCTGTCGTGTGCGAGCTCCTAGTGTGTACGGGGGTCTCGGTGAGCCCATCTGCTGTGGGACTTTTGCTTGTTTGTTCCGGTCCTCAAACCATGTCTTCTTTCTTTGCAGATACCCTGTTCCAGTTGAAGGTATGTATTAAGTGACCATTTGCACCAGCCCTGTCCAGGTGATTAGCAAATGGGACAAATAGTGCATGTCACACTCAGAACCCTAGAAACAAACTTGGGACAGATTAGAACAGTTGAACAACTCAGACTGCTGACCAAAACTGGGATGATTGAGCTGTCTCTGTGACCTATTGAGTCGTTCCTTGTCTCTGGCTGAGTGGAAGCAGATCACTGTCGGTCATCCCTGCAAGACTGAGTGTATGATTAAGAAATGAGCTTGGCTGTTCTGCATATGCCTTGGTGGTCCTGCTAAGCAATGAAGCTGTGGGCTGAAATACTTGAAAGTCACATTCAAAGAGCTCTGGATGGTGTCCCTCATGTTTGCGTGGTGTTTGCAGCTTCCTAATAACCCCAGGCACATTTCTACACTTTTCCTTTAAAGGGCCCATAGTTCATCATCCAGGGTTAACTGTAGGATGTTTCTCACTGGTCCGAGGCTGGGCAGCACTGTAACTCTGGAGTGGCCTCACATCACACCAAGTCTTTGAGGTACTGCTGCTGTGGGCACAGGCCCTCAGATCAGTTGCATGGAAGACCAATAAGCCAGGCCCCTGGTGGTGGCTGTGGCCAGGACTGGCTCTGGCACCAGACAGCTACAGAGGTGTCATGGGGACACTGGCATGCTCCCTGCTGGTGGTGGCAGGACGATGGGGTTTCTGGGAGCTGTCTGCACAGTATCCTGTGGAAATGAAGTTTTCAGGTTTTGAGGTTTGTTTTGTTTTGGTTTTTGTTTGTTTTCTGTGTTGCTGGGGATTGAACCCAGGCTTTGGGGATGCAAAGCAGGCACTCCACCAGCTGACCTATATCCTCAGTCCATGGGTTTTGAGTTTTTTGTCGGTTGGTTGGTTGGTAGGTACTGGGGACTGAAGTTAGGGACACTCTGCCACTGAGCTGCATCCCCAGCCCTTTTTTTTTTATGTTGAGACAGTCTCACAGTGGTTTAGGGCCTCATGGCGTTGCTGAGGCTGGCCTTGAACTTGGGAACCTCCTGCCTCAGCCTCCTGAGCCACAGGGATTACAGGCTTGTGCCACTGCACCTGACATTTTCAGTTTTGTTTTTTCTTTTTTGGTACTGGGGATTGAACTCAGGGCACTCGACCACTGAGCCACATCCCAGCCC
This sequence comes from Geosciurus inauris, assembly GCA_004024805.1. NCBI lineage: Eukaryota > Metazoa > Chordata > Mammalia > Rodentia > Sciuridae > Geosciurus > Geosciurus inauris. Next base: position 23,649 of record PVHX01021388.1, read on the forward strand.
TATTTTGTGTTTTATGTAGAGACAGAGTCTCACTGAGTTGCTTAGTGCCTCGCCATTGCTGAGGCTGGCTTTGAACTCGAGATTCTCTAGTCTCAGCCTCCCTAAGTGGTGGGATTACAGGCGTGCACCCCCACATCTGGCTCATTTTCTGTATTTTTATCTGGAATCCTTTGTTGTTATTTCGGGGTGTCTTGAAACAAGTTGGGAGCCTCCATAAGCAGTAATTGGGGTCAGCATGAATGGCCTTCCTAGTCTTCCATTCTCAGAGAGGGCTTGGATTAGGATGTTTGTGGAGAGGACAGATGTGTCTGAAAACCTGCCAGAGGGCATCTCCTTCCTCAAGCTATTGGGGTCCCCACCCGTGACGGTGGGCTTTCTGCCTTCTCAGCTTGTGGCCAGTGCGGGGTGGGCAGAGGTGGGAGGGATGGGGAGTGGGGCTTGGAGGGTGGGCTTCCAGTGTCTAGCTCAGGATGTCTTGGTTTCCCCTCAGTTCACAGCGAAGCAGCTGGAGAAGCTAGCCAAGAAGGCAGAGAAGGACTCCAAGGCAGAGCAGGTCAAAGTGAAGAAGGTGTGTGATTCCCAGCTTCTGGTTCTGTGCTTCCCTGTCTCATTTTGATGCTGCCTTCTAGGATCGCACTGTGACTTCTGAGGCCTGCGGTATCAAATCCATACCTGAGACCAGCAGGCTGGGAGGAAGGGGCGGCTCCTGCCTCCACCTCCTTGGCCCATGGGGTGTGAGATGGGAAGCTTAGTGCACAGCCTCTGCTGCTTTTCTTTGAGTGTCCATCCTTTTATTCCTCTTACGTTCTGAAATTGCTTTGCCCTGAATGATGAAAAGTGGGCTCCCAGCTGTCCCTGCCATGATCTCATCATTCTCTCTGCAGAGCTGGTGTCCCAGACATCAGGGACTGGGCAGAGGTGCAGTGGGTCTTCATGCGGTGTGGCAGGGCTCTATGGGGGCCTGTCCTGGGAGAACCCTGAGAAGACAGGGCAGAAGGAACATTGGGGACCCCTGCTCTTGGTGGAAATTCCATTGAAATCTTGGGCAGCTCTTAAAACATTGCCTCCTAGGCTGGGATGTAGCTCAGTGGTAGAGCACTTGCCTAGCATGCAGGTTCAATCCCCAGCACTGCTTAAAAAAATGAAAGAAATGATTTCAAAGAAAAGCCAGTCTCAGTTGTGTGCACCCGTAATCCCCGCTCCATGGGAGGCTAAGGTAAGAGTTTGAGGCTAGCCTGGGCAACTTAGTGAGACTCCATCCCCAAATGAAAACAAGAGGCTGCAGATGGAGCTCAGTGGTACAGCACCCTTGGCTCAGTCCCCAGCACCAAGACGACGATGACAAAACGTTGCCTCCTTGGTGAAGCAGCCTTGGGGATGTGAAGTCTGGCATCTCAGTGACTGCGCAGCTCCCACAGAATCTGCTCTGGACTCAGTGCAGAGTCCCCACCACTGTCCTCTGCTTGTGGGCAGCCGTGACTGGGGGAAGCTGCAGCAGGCCGGCCACACTGGTGGGACCACTGCCGTCATCCACCCTTGGCCCAACCCACACTCCTGAGTGGGCTTGGGGCTCAGGCATCACCGTTTACAGAGCTCACAGATGGCATGTGTGTATGTAAGTGCCAGGGATAGGCCCCAGGGCCTTTGCATGCTCAGCAAGGGCTCCTCCACTGAGCCACACCCACCCGCACCCTGCTGATGAGGGCTCCTGGGGCTGAAGGGCCTCCCACTCCCTGATAGCAAACCACGCCCTGGAGCGCACCACCAGGCTCCTCCCAGCCAGAGCACAGGCGACCTGCGGATTTCTCCTGTGAACTTTTCCTCTTAAATCAGGCCCTTCAGCAGAAAAATGTGGAGTGTGCCCGAGTCTATGCTGAGAATGCCATCCGCAAGAAGAACGAAGGCGTGAACTGGCTGCGCATGGCGTCCCGCGTGGATGCAGTAACCTCCAAAGTGCAGATGGCAGTGACCATGAAGGGGGTGAGTGCTGGAGTCCTGGTGCTGCCTGTGCTGACCAAAGCAGGACGAGGATCTGGTGGCTGGTCTGGGGCAGCCCAGCATGTCGGGAAGCCTGGTCAGCCAGGGCTGAGGCAGTGGGGACTGCTGTGTAGGCACGGGAAAGTGGGCTGGGATCCTCTGCACAGCACAAGATGCAGAGCCCGTGTGGCCAGACTCGTCCCAGCTGGGCAGGGTGTCTCGTTAGACCCCTTAGTGTCACAGCAGGGCCCCTTTGAGGGAGGAGTTCAGGCTTGCAGCCCCACCATGTCCTCACTGTCCCTTAAGTGGCCATGTGCTGGGTCCTGTGCCTGTGCATTCAGTCGACAGCATTTCCTGACGACCTGGGCTCCCATGGGACCTGTTCTTAGTGGGAAACCCTTGCTCACCCGTAGCACAGAGCAGAGGCTGCTGGCTGCTCCATGTTCCCTTCCCCACCCCACTCCTGTCCCAGGTGACGAAGAACATGGCACAGGTAACCAAAGCGCTGGACAAGGCCCTGAGCACCATGGACCTGCAGAAGGTCTCTGCAGTAATGGACAGGTTCGAGCAGCAGGTGCAGAATCTGGATGTGCACACGTCGGTACGTAGCTGCCGTGGTGAGGGTGGAGGGTGCTGAGGCCTGGTGCTGCTGAGTCCTGTGAAGTGGTCCCTGCCAGGACCAGATGACAGAAGGAGACCGAGGTGTATGTGGTACCCTCAGAGCCCTTGTGCACAGTAGGGGAACGAGAGGGAGCAGAGAGCGCATCCTGAAAATATTGGTATGAGAAGGCACATGTGTGTGGAGAGAGAAAAATAAGATGGGCCTTGTGGGTCTATGGAGGGCGGCTGCAGCCCTGGCCCTGACTGACCAGCATGCGCTCCTCCCCAGGTGATGGAGGACTCCATGAGCTCAGCCACTACACTAACCACACCTCAGGAGCAGGTAGACAGCCTCATCCTTCAGATTGCGGAGGAGAACGGCCTGGAGGTGCTAGACCAGCTCAGCCAGCTGCCTGAGGGCGCCTCCGCGGTGGGGGAGAGCTCTGTTCGCAGCCAGGAGGACCAGCTCTCCCGGAGGTAGGGTGGTGCCATCAGTCTATGCTGAGGGGCAGGTGCGTGGAGGTGCCCAGGAGCAGCCAGCAGCCAGTGCTCTGTGCTGTGGGGCAGGTGGAAGTTGAAGACACTAAAGGCAGCTTGTGCGAGGCTGTGCACAGAAGGGTCTGTCCTGCTCTCTGCACTCAGACTATCAGTGTGGGTGGTGGGTCTTCAGCTGGAGGAACACCGCTGTCTGGGCTCTCTAACCTGTCTCCTCTTCATCTGCTGTGGTCAGCCCAGCGCAGAAGGCAGCTGGTGTCTGACGTGGTATTAATGGTTTGTGTACACATAGCTCACTTCAGAAAGGGAAATCTTTGCCGGGTGCAGTTGTACACACCTGTAGTCAAAGCTGCTTGGGAGGCTCAGGCAGGAGAATCACAAATCTGAGGCCAGCCTCATTGAGACCTTGTCTCAAAATAAAGAGGGTTGGAGATGTCGCTCAATGGTACAGCACCCTTGGGTTCGGTCCCTGGGACTGGGGTGAAAAGAGGAAGTGGCACGTGGTACTTGGCTGTCTCCGCTGTTTTTACACCTGTTGTCTCAGGATGATCCTGGAAAGCTGAACCGGAGGGAAAGGATCATGGGCGCTGCATGGGCGGCCTCTGGCTGAGTGGGTGCCTGCCGTGTGGGCACAGCATTCCAACTGGCCCCTGCCCCTTTCCTGTCTCACGTGACCTTCTGTTGGTTTCCCAGGTTGGCTGCCTTGAGGAACTAACTGCACCTCCATGTGCCCTGGTTCCCCTGCCCTGTGATACGCTGGAGGCACCCGTCTTTTCTCCCCACCGCCCCTCGCCTTCTGATCCTGCAGAGCTGCAGCCGGCAGACATGGCCTCTCAGCTCCTCTTACCTGCCAGGCCAGGGTGGACTCAGAACTGATCGTGTTCCTCTTAGGTTGGACAGTGGGTCTGCGTCCTGGTGTTGAGTGTGTGCACACTGGTGTGGGTAGCTTTGTGACTCTGGGCCAGCCCTGGAGCCTGGCACACTTCCCTTGGTCCTCCGCTGTGCAGAGTTGACAGGACTGGCCAGAGACGTGCGGGGACCTCACGCTCCAGGGGCTGCATCCCCGCTGCCTACCATCGGTCAGTGGGCATTGGGCCACCCTGTGCCACCAGCTCCTGGAGGCCTCCCCGTTGACAGACAGCTGCCACAAGAAGGTGCTTATGGACCCGTGTCCAGCACCACTGACACTTTGCTGGGCCTTTACAGATGATGACCCTTCTCTGTGGTTCGGGGCTGGGGTCTTAGCCATACTGCCCGCTGGCTGAGCCCTGCTGGGGCCTCCTGCCCTGCTTCCCTCAGTTCGTAGAGGTGCCCTGGGACAGAACCTTCGTGCAGCTCCAAGTCCAGGTGTGCCTGCCCGGGGTTCTCATCCTTGCTGGGCAGCTGCCTCTGGAGGTGCCTTGGGCCGCCTGGGCTGAGCTCTGTCGCGGCACCCACCGGAGCCTGAGGCTCCCCAGCCACGTGGCCTCTTCCCAGGGCCTTTGCAGGGCCTCCCAGTCCTCAGTGAGTTGCACACTTTGCCATTCACTGTAGGCTAGCGGGCCCTGCCCTGGCCACGGCCCCACTTGCCTCTTCAACGTGGAAGCCAGAGCGGATGGCGAAGGAGCTGACGGTCACCTTCACCCCAGCCAGCCTGCTGGCGCGTTGAAGACTGCCACGGGGGCAGCATGACGTGCTGGGAGGCCTCGAGGGCTCGGGGCTCCAGCTGGTGTCTTTCTGTTTCCTCAAGTTTACTTAATGCCCTCGAGTTCCTGAGATTTTGGGTTTTTTTTTTTGCCAAAGTGGACAGCTGGGTCCCAGTTTTCTCGGCACGAGTGTGGGGGACTAGTGTTGCCCACCTGGAGAGACCCAGGTTCAAGTGCAGAGATGTGGCGAGCATGACCAGAACCCACTGCCCTGGGTTCTGTCCCTTCTGGACCTGGAGCCCTGGGATCCGTACAGTGGGTGGTGGTTGGGGAAGGGGTGGCGTTGGTGGTTCTGAATGGGGTAGTCAAGGCACTGTGGCCGTGGTCCCACTGGGACTCTGGAAATTGACCTGCATGCTGGGTGTTAAGAGAACTAGTGTCCCCCCTGGGGAACAGCCTCCGGGAGCTCCCAGAGCCCCGCTGCAGGCGTGCTGAGCCGCAGGGGTCGGGGTGGCGCTGGCAGGCGGGGTGCTGGGGCTGCTTCACCAGAGGAGGGTGAGCACGTTTGCCTTTTTCCTACAATGCTGTTGTGAGTAAATAAATTGATGCCTGTAACCTGCTTGAGCTTTGCTTTGGTCTGAGAAGCCAAGTGCCTGTCACTGCCTGTAGGCCCTTGGCATGCTTCCAGGAGGCACGTCGCTGCCAGAGCAGGCCCCTGGCCCCCCGCATGCCCGTCCAGTCCTTGTCTGTGTCAATGTTGACAGTGAGAGCCTGGCTGTCGCGGTCGCCTCTTGGCTGGGGTGGGGGGCCTGCTCACTTTCAGAAACCACACCCTTCGCCAGCCCAGGACCGGGCGGTACCTGGTCTGAACAGCAGCCTGCGTTCTCCATGGCCGCTTCAGGGTGGCTGTGCCATTTCTGTGGGAAATCCCTTCATCTGCATCCATCGTGGGAGCCTCCCTTCTGCACTGTGCCTGCAGAGGAGAGGGGACCCACCCCTGCCCTCTGCCCCAGCAGCCCCAGTCTGGCCACATCTGCCCGGGGCCTTTGTCTGGTCTCCTCCTGGTGGGAGCTGTGGGAAGGCCAGATGCGGGTCCTTCAGGGACAGAGCTGGCGGATGCCAGGCTGCTGGGCACACCCAGGAAACCCGCGTGCCCCCAAGCCACCTCTGCAGGCTGCTCCCAGCACTCCCCAAGCTCTGGTGGGTGCTCTGGAAAGGCCTGCGTATCATAGAAGATGGTGTGTCACCAGGCAGAGGTCTGAGGAGGTCCTCATGCAAATCTTTCCTTTTCGGCGTTTTTTTTGGGGGGTGGGGGGGCTTGTTTTTGTTTTGTGCCTTTGCAAGCACTCTACCAGCTGAGCTGCATCCCCAGCCCTCTTCCCAGGTTCTGCCCATGTCACAGAGAAGAACTTAAGGCTGAGTCATGTCATGGCAAAAGAGGAAGTGCTTTAGAGTGCAGGCAGGGGGCCAGGTGGAGTGCGGCACGGAGCACCCAGCCCCCAGGTGCCCTGGCCTGGGGCGGCTGGAAGTGAACA
>PVHX01021389.1:0-29877 GCA_004024805.1 Geosciurus inauris
TCTAGGCTCTGAGGTGGTATCTCCAACTTGCTCCCACACTGTAGATATTTTTAAAGAAGGTTAGATGAAGAGTCTGGACTTTAACTATTACCCATACTACCCATGCTGATGGACCTCCCCACACTCAACTCCTACACTGCATTGCCACTGGAGACCATGTGGGTAGCCTTTTTAAAATTTTTATACATTTTTGTCTCTATACATTTTAGAGACATTTTTTTTACTTCATTCTTTTTACCTGAGGCAATGCTAAACCAGTCTTATTCTCTTCATTTCTTTTTTTTTTTTCTTTTTCTTTTTTTTGGTACTGGAGATTGAACTCAGGGGCACTCAACCACTGAACCACATCCCCAGCCCTATTTTGTGTTTTATGTAGAGACAGGGTCTCACTGAGTTGCTTAGTGCCTCACCATTGCTGAGGCTGGCTTTGAACTCGCAATTCTCCTGTCTCAGCCTCCCTAAGTGCTGGGATTACAGGCTTGCACCACTGCGTCTGGCCTCCATTTCTTATAATAGCTCTTCTGATCTATGAAGATAGAAATTGATTTGTTTCCTATCCCACCTGTCACTCAAATCTTCTCTTCTCTTCTGTTGGCTTAATATTCCCAGTGACTGTAGTAATTACTAATAGTACATAAATTCAGGTTCATTCTCTAATTGAAACTTTACTCTTATAACACATCCTAATTCATCAATGGAACTTTCAAGGTTCTACATAACACAGCATGGTGATACATACCCATAGTTTCAGCACTTGGGCAGCTGAGGCAAGAGGATCTCTTGAATCCAGGATTTCAGAACAACCTGGAAAGCACAACTCAACTCCATCACAAAAAAAAAAAAAATTAAAAATACGAGGGCATGGAAGAAGAGGAAAAGAAAGGAAAGGGGAAGAAGAGGAGAGAAGAGGAAGAGAAATAAATTTTAAAAAAAAAGAAATCGAAGTATGGCATTCCAGATCTGATGCAAATACACCAGATAGAGAGTTCAGGGGAGTGGGATGCTTTGTATATATTATAGGTAAGCATTGATATAGATGTATCTTTCTAATATGGAAATTAAGACAGGAAATTCTTACTGTTGTCTCAGAAATCTACATTGGTGAAAGTATAGGGATAATAGGAAGATATTATGTAGGCAGTAGGAAAACTTTGGTTAATAGAGATGTAATAGTAAGGGGCTGCCATATGAATTCAGTGTAATTTTTAGGTGATGGAAATTGGTGGCTTCAGAATCCTGGAATTAATCTCATGAGTTGAGATGCTTAGGAATCTAGATTAATTTGGTGGGATGGTGTAGACAGGATTCCATCATCAAATAGCAGGAAATATCAGATGCTCTTTATTTGCTTCTCATCTTAGCATTCTGATTTGATGGTTCTAGCTATCATGTGTCATTCTAGTGTCCTCTTATTACTCTTTAAACTCCCTGTACAAGAAAGATCACATTAATCAATTTCTGATTAATTGTGAGTTCTTATCTCTTTGACTCCTGCTGCTGCCTGACTCCTGCTGACTCCAGTTACTCAGTCAGTGGTCACAGTTTCTGAATCAGTGAGTACTGAGCATTTGGTCAACGTAATAAGCAGATTAATTAATATGTGCAAAATCAGACACTTTATTTCCCACCCCTACAAAACTTGCTTTTCCTCTAGCCTTACCATATGAATAAATGGAAATTACCATTCATCCACTTACTCAAGCCTAAAACCTAGGAGTCATCCTTGTTTCCTACTTTTCACTTGCATCTAATACCCATTACATCAGCAAATTCTTTTAACTTTACCTCCAAGGCAAATATAGAATCCACCCATTTATTACTACTTTCATCTGAGTCCAAACCAATATTATCTGTTGCTTGCAATGTTGTGACAGCTTCCCAGTTCATCTTCTCCTATCCATTCTTGCCCTGTAAAATCCATTATTAACATATAAAACAAAATAATATTTTTTAAATGGAAGTCAGATGATGTCCCTACTCTGACCAAAGTCATACAGTATCTTATAATCACACTTACAATAAAATCCATACTCCTTTATATGGCCTATAAGGCCCTATATAATCTGCTATCTACCAACCTATGACCTCTGTTAATAAGATGGGCATCCTTGTTAATCTTTGAACATATACCCTCTAAGCCCTGCAAATGCAGTTCTAACCTCTTAGAGTGGAAAAAACAAGACCAGCAAACTCAATCAAGGAGTGGACCTTCATTATTCTTAAGACACAACTCCATGAGCCTAAAGAGAAAAACTAGGTAGAAAGAGTATAATAAGGAAGTCATTAAGCAACACCTTTGTTATTTATCATTTAGGGTTGTTTTTTTTTTGTTTTGTTTTGCTTTGTTTTGTTTTGTTTTTGTACGTACTTGGTACCGTTACTCTTTCCTTTTGTGTTATTGCTCAGTTTGGAATGGAAATATTTATCTTGTGCCTGTCTCATGTTATATTTTGGTGTACATAAATTCTTTGATTAAATAGGTTCACAGATGGAGAGCAATTTGTTTCCTCTAGATTAATCATGCCTTAAGTCTCACCCATATTTGATTTATATGAGAGGCGGGACCTAGTTGGAAGTTTTTAGGTCACTGGGGATGCTTTCTCAGAAGATACTTCTTGTGGAACTCCTTAGTAGTTCTTGCAATAGGGTTGTTATCAAAGCTTGAGTTTGAACTCATCTAGATCTCTACTGATTTAAGATGTAATCACTTGCTTACCCACACCATTGCTGTGTGCTATGATATGATGGAGATGAGAACTGAGCTGATGCAGGTGACATGCCCTCGAACCTCAGAAACCATGAGCTATTCTTCATAAGTAGCCTTTATCAGCTATTTTTTTAATAATGAAAAGCTGACTAATATATGGGGCCTTTAAGAGGTAATGTGGCTATGAGGGCTTCATCCTTCATGAATTAATGCAATTATAAAAGAGGCTTCATGCGGTGTTCTCCAGTTAGCTAGATTGCTTGTCCTTCTGCCTTCTGACATGTGAGGATATAGCAAGAAAGTCCTCACCACACATTGAAGCCAGTGCCTTAATTTCAGATTTCTCAGCCTATAGAACTGTGGGAAATACATGTATTTTATAAGTCACCTAGTCTGTGGTATTCTGTTATAGCAGCACATATGGACAAAGATAGTAAATAATGTTGAAATTTTCAGTAGTTTTCACTGGTGGTGTGTATGAATTGTCTTGGAACATTTTAAGGAATATATACTTGTTATAATGCATAGTTTATATTAGACAATGACTAAATTGTAGTTAATCTTATTAAGGGTTTATTTTTATTTCTGGTCAGAACAGAAGCTGTTCTTAAATCATAGAGTTGCCACTGCCTAACTGCATGGCTTTCTGTAAATTTCTTAAACTTTCTGAGCCTTAGTTTGATTATTTTAACTAGGTCTATAGGTGGGTATAACTCAAGATTTCCCGGAGGCTCAGAATATTTAAGGAAAGCAGTTGAAGATTTATTGTCAGGACTATGCAGTGAAGAACTTTAGGATTAATTTAACATACAGTAGGAAGCTGGCACACAGGTTCCTGGGACTAGTGGTGGTCAAAGAGGGTGAGTGCTGTTCTTAATTCTTAAGTTCAGGAGCTTCTCAACAGGGGCAACATGTCAACTAGTAGCGTGTGAATGTTGAAGACTGATTTTTAGGTGGGCCTGGAAGAATGATGAGCTAGTGAAGCTGGTTTTTCCATAGATAAAGGACTGGGGTGAGGGAGACGAAGTTATCAGAGGAAAGTGAAAAGTATGGATGATGTTGTTGCTAAGGAAATCTTAAAGACTTTTAAAATAAAATCAGAGGCATGGTAATTCAAGAAGGACTCAAAGTAGAGGAAAGCATTTCCTTCCCCTCAGTGGGAAGAATTTGAATATGTTTGGAATCTGAGGGGTGGGCATAGAGGGAAAGTAAATAATAATGATACCAAAAGAATGGGAATAATTGCTGGAGCATGGTCCATATGAGACAGAAGAAAATTAGGGGCTCATTCTATTCACTTCCAAGAAGAATGGATGGATAAAAAGAGAGTGGCACAGGTAAAAATGGAGGAGCTAGAGGAACTAAATGCTTAAAATCATCTGTTTTCTTGATGAAAAAGATAATATTTATGGACTGATAATTGGGTGCCAAAATAGGGACTTTATTAGAGTGCCAAAGTAGGGCCTTGGCTTCTAAAGGTATACATTTTTGAATAGCTCTCTGCAGAGGATAGGAGTAGCCTCTTCTTGGGAAGGAGAGAAGAGAAACTATTTGGAGAGCATTTTAGAACAGCATACTGAAACTTGAATGAGCATCAGAAGCACTTGAGGTGTTTAATAAAACAATTTTGCATCTACCTACCTCTGGAATTTTCTGATTCAAGAGGTCCAGAGTTGAACTAGAGAATTTGAATTTAAATCAAGTTTCCAGGCAATGCTGCTGTTTTTGATTAAATACCACACATTTTTAGAGCTACTACTATAGCATGTAGGGACAAGGCACACTGGCATCAAACAGACATGCCTGAAAGTCCTAGATCCATTATCATTTTCTGGCTGTATGACCATGCATAAGATCCTTGGCCTCTCTGTATATTGGTTTCATTTGAAAGATAAGAATGATAATCAAAGCACCTATATCATAAGACCTCTGTAAAAAAAAATAGACATGTGAACCATTTAGAACAGGACCTGATGGTGGTTTGGCAGTAATGTTGAGTAATCAAGAAGAGTTGAAAATCACACAGAATTGGGAAGTCACTTTTTTATGGCAAACTCTCTTTTCTGCCCTATTCTATCCCAAAGTCCAAGCCTTCTGATGGCCTCATCCTCACCGACTTCGTGCTGACTGGCTTCTAGGTATATCTCTGGAGAGGCCTGATCCTTGATGCTCAGTAGCAATTCTATCTTCAGCCTCTACATTTTAGCCTGTATTCATTTCCTCCTTATATTATTCATTATAAATATTCTAGAGCAGTCTGTGAGGGCCCCAGCCTGTCTGGTTAAACTCAAGCTTTCCTGTGAAGAGTCAACTTGTATTTCACTGAGTAGAGACCCAGTCAAGGCTGGCAAAACCCTCCTGGGAAGAAGTTTTGAATCTGGAAAGGTAGCTGGAGTGTAGTCCAAGATATAAAGTCGTCCCTGAAGGAATTACACTGAATTCAGACAGGCTGGAGGCATACATTAAAGAGAATGACCCTGGCTGCCCCAATCCAAGCTGGTAATGTTGTATTAGTGAAGATAAATGGAAAAGACAGTTTTCTGGAGCCCTAGAAATTGACCTGTACCTTCACTCTGATTGTTAGAAAACCATTCCTAATACTGTGCACAAATCTTTTTGCTTTTACCTTTTATCCCTAGGTCTTCATGTTGCCCCCTGAAATCACTCATACTCATCTGTTCCTTCTATCCTGTGGCTGTCCCACATATATTGGCAGAAAGTGACCACGTCTCCCTGAGTCTTCTCAAACCAAATGCAGTTGAAGTGGGTGACAGTGCAATTGGTGTCTGGATATTCCATCAATATTAAGGATAATAAGAATTTTAATAACTTCTCTCTGCACACTAGATAAATCTCCTAAATGTGTATGAATCTTTTAGATAATTATGTACCTTTTAATGTTGCCACTCAACACATTTTATTCTTTTTCTTTTTTCCTTATTTATTTATTAAAGTTATTAGTTTTTGCATCAGGGAAATTATGTTACAGATTGCTTTTAAGATTGAAATAAGCTTAAAAATCTTCATATTTTGTGAAAATGCTACTATGGAGCTTGATTGCTGTTGACCTGTAAGTAGGATCTTTTTATGTGTGGTTACCATGGAGCTGACATAGAACATCTTACAGATAAAAATGTCTACTTTAAGCTGATATCAATTTAATTTAGACTATGTAAAAAACTACACTTCCTTTTCTGCATATTCTGTTATTGTCACAATTTACATTTATAGTATATTTATTAATGAATCATTTTAGCTATAGTTACATTTAATATTTGTATGGTTTAGATATTCAGTGTCCCCAAAAACTCATGTGTGAAACAGTGCAAGAAGGATTAGAGGATAAATGATTGGGTTATGAAAGGCTTAACCCAACCTGTGAATTAATCCCCTGATGGGATTAACTGAGTGGTGACTATAGGTAGGTAGGGTGTGGTTGGAGGAGGTGGGTCAGTGAGGGTATGTCTTTGGGATATATATTTTTTATCTGGTGAGTGAAGTCTCTCTCTCTGTTTTCTGATCATCATGTGACCCACTTCCCTCCACCATACTCTTCCACCATGATGTTCCACCTCACCTCAAGCCCTGAGGAATGTAACCTAGTCTTCGTAGACTGAGACCTGTGAATCTATGAGTTCCAAATAAATTTTTCTTCCTCTGCAATTGTTCTGATCAGGTCTTTTAGTCACAGCAGTAAAAAAGCTGACTAAAACAATACTTTTCTGTTTTAATTTTTATAATTTGTTTTTTGTGTTCCTTTATTATTGTATCAGAGTATTCTGAATTTGTCAATGTTCTTACCTTTACAGTGAGTATTATACGTTCATATGTTTTCATGTTGTTAGTGTCCTTCTATTTCCACTTAATGAAATCACTTTAGCATTATTTTTTTTTTGGCACCAGGCATTGAACTCCAGAGTACTTGACCACTGAGTCACATCTCCAGCCCTATTTTGTGTTTTACTTAGAGACAGCGTTTCACTGAGTTGCTTAGTGCCTCGCTGTTGCTGAGGCTGGCTTTGAACTCGTGATTCTCCTGTCTCAGCCTCCCAAAGTGCTGGGATTACAGGCACCTTTTTAGCATGTTTAATAAGGCAAGTCTTATATTGACTAACTCCTACCACTTCTGTTTATCTGAATATGATTGCATCTTGACTTCATGAAGATCATCATTGCCAAACATAGTTTTCCAGGTTGGCAGCATTTTTTTTTCTTTCAGCAATTTGAATATATTATCTCACTCTGTTCTGGCTTCAAGGCTTCTACTGAGATACACACTTATATTCTCATTATGAGGACTCACTTGTATGTAATGAGTTGTTTTTATCATCCTGCTTTCAAAATTCTTTCCCTTTGTCTTCTGAGAATTTGATTATAAGGCATCTTGCTGAGGAGCCCTTCATATTAATTTCTTTGGAGTTATTTGGGCTTCATGGCTCTACACTTTCTTTTTACCTTCCCAGATCCAGAAAGTTTTCTGTCACTTCAATTAGCCTTTCTCCACTTTCACTTCCTCTGTTATCTCTAAGACTGCCATATTGTATATATTGATTTGCTTGATAGTGCCCCATAGATCCTGTTGACTTCCTTCCTGTATTTTATTTTATTTTATTTTTTGCCTGGGTAATTTCAAATGACCTACCTTCAAGGTCACAGATACTTTCTTCTGACTGATCAGGCCTGCTTTTGAAGCTCTCTATGGAAACTTTTTGTTCAGAGTGTTCTTTAGTTCTAGAATTTCTGTTTGATTGTAATATATAGTCTATTTCTTTGTTGAACACCTTAATTTCTTCACACCTAATTTTTTTGATCATCCTAGTCTTACCCATGTTCTCTTATACCTCACTGAGCTTCTTTAGGATGGTCGTTTTACACAACTATAAATTGGTCGTTTTACAGCACTATAAATTCTAGCTAGAACAATTAGGCAAGAGTTCAATAAAGAAATGAAAGGGATGGCCTGAGGTTGTGGCTCAGTGGTAGAGCACTTGCCTTGCATGTGTGAGGCACTGGGTTTGATCCTTAGCACCACATAAACAAAAATAAAGACACTGTGTCCATGTATAACTAAAAAATTTTAAAAAAAGAAATGAAAGGGAGAATTCAAATTAATGCAGTTTGCAGGTGACATAATGTCATATTTAGAAGATCCAAAAGTTCCAGAAAGTGCTAGAACTAATAAGAAAATTCAGGAAAGTAACAGGTTACAAAATAAATATACAGCAATCTATATACACCAATAATGAATCTGCTAAGAAAAAAATCAGGAAAATAGTCCCAGTCACAATAGCCTCAAAAATACCTAGGGGGTCTGGGGTTGTGGCTCAGTGGCAGAACGCTTGTCTGGCATGTGTGAAGCACTGGGTTCCATTCTCAGCACCACATATAAAAAAACAAAATAAAGGTCCATCTACAACTAAAAAATATTTTAAAAATACCTAGGAATAAATCTAATCAAGGAGATGGAAAGATCTTTCATGTTCGTAGATAGGCAGACTTAACATTATTAAAATGGCTATACTAACAAAAGCAACATGCAGATTAAATGAAATCCCCATCAAAATATCAATGATGTTCTTCACAGATCTAGAAAAAAAGGTTCTAAAATTCATTTGGAAGAATAAAAGATCCAGAATATCCAAAGCAATTCTAAGCTAAAAAAGCAATGCTGGAAGCATCACAACACCTGATTTTAAATTATACTACACAGGTATAACAACAAAAAATGGCATGGTATTGGCTTTAAAAGAAATACAGAGACAAATGGAACAGAGTTGAAGACACAACCACAAACCCACACATATACAGTAATCTGATCCTTGACAAATGTGCCAAAAATATACATTGAAGAAGAGATAGCTTTTTTTTTAACAAACAGTATTGGGGAGACTCATTATCCATATATAGAAGAATCAGAGAGACTATATTCTTATCTCTCACCCTGTACAAAAGTCAACTCAAAATGGATCAAAGACCTATGCAAACTCCTAGAAGAAACTGTGGGCTCAACACTCCAACATATAGGCACAGACAATGATTTCCTCAATAGGGCATCTAAAGATCAGGAAATAATGCCAAGGATTAATAAATGGGATAACATCAAATTAAAAAGTTTATGCATAGCAAATGAAACAAGAATATGAAGAGAGAACCTACAGAATGGGAGAAAATCTTTGCTAGCTACTGTTCTGACAGAGCATTAATATCCAGAATATATAAAGAACTCAAAAAAACTTAACAACAAAACAACCCCATTAATAAATGTGCAAAGTAACTAAACACTTATCAAATGATGAATTACAAATGGCCAACAAATATATGAACAAATGTTCAACTCCCTTCACAATTAAAGAAATACAAATTAAAACTATACTGAAATTTCATCTCAGCCCAGTTAGAAAGGCACTCATCAAGAACACAAACAATAATAAATGCTGGAGAGGATGTGGAGAAAAAGAGCACTTTTAAACTGTTGGTGGGATTATAAATTAGTTCAACCACTATGGAAATCAGTATGAAACGTCCTCAAAAGACTACATATACAACCACCATATGACCCAGCTATACCACTCCTCAGTTTTTATCCTCAACAATTAAAGTCGGCACACTCTAGCAATACAATCATATCCATGTGTATAGAAGCAAAATTCACAGTAGTAGAACAGAGAACCAGCCTAGATGTCCATCAGTGGATGAATGGATGAAGAAAATGTGGTATATATACAAAATTGAGTTTTTTTCACAATTAAGTTTTATTCAGCCACACACAAGAATGAAGTTAAGTCATTTGCAGAAAAATGGATGGAATTTGAGAACATTATGCTAAGAAAAATAAGTCAAACTCACAAAGTCCAAGGTCATATTTTTTCTCTCATATGAGGGAACTAAAGAGGACAAAGAAAAAGAAAGGTAGGGGGATCTCAAGAAATTCAAGGGAGATCAATAGAATAGAGGAAAGGGATGAGAGAGAAGGAGGACAGGAGAGAAAGGAAACTACTTGGGAATGATATTGGTCAAATTATTATATTGTATGCATGTACAAATATGTAACACAAATCCCACGATTATGGATAATTATAATGCACCAATAAAAATGAAAAAGATGATCATCTTGAATTATTTGTCAGGTAATTAGTTCATAGGTCTCCTGTTCTTTAGTTGGGTCCTGGTGCTTAATTTTGTTTATTTGGTAGTATCATGTTTCCCAGATGAATTGGGATCTCTGTTGCCTTACATTGATGACTATACATTAGAAAGAAGAGGCACTTATTCTAGCTTTTATAGGCTGATTCAGCAGTGAATGCCCTTATACAAATAAGCCCGTCCAGAAATTCTGAGCAAGCTGTCATTCAGGGTCTATAAGTAGAGTCTTCTTGTAGGCCGGCCTGGTACCTGGAATAGCAAATGGGTAGTCCTGATACCTGGGTTCATTGGGGCAGGCTTGAATCTTGAGTCCATGGGAAGGGGTTGGTTTTGTGCCAGGGTTCAATGTGTCTGACCTGTTAATTGGATCCATAAGGAAAAGCATGGAACCTGGATCCATTGGGATGGCCCTGGAGCCTAGTTTAATTGGGACAAGCCTGGATCCTGGGTCTTTAGGGATGGCCTGGAGGCTATGTATAGAGGGGCTAGTTTGGAGTCTGGGGGTCACGGGAGCTGGCCTGGAGCCTACATCTGTGTATGTTAGTCTGACATTATAGTAGGCCTCTAAGCATGGTCTATAGTTGTACTGATCTAGAGCTTGATGCTGTAAGGGCTGGCCTGGTGCTGAGGCTACTTGGAGCCTGGGTTTGGCCTGGAGCCTGAATCTATACATATTGTACTGGAGTTTGGTATCTCTGGGGGCTGGCCTGGAGCTAGGTAGGTACGGAGTCTGGAGCCATATGGATTGGAGTAACTAGGTTTGCAAGCCTGGAGTCTGGGACCACAGGGGCGACCTGGAATTGAGTTGACCCAGAGTCTCAGTTTGTAGGTGCCAGCACGATGGGTGCCATGGTCCTTTGCAATGTATTGTGCTCACATCACTCTTTTTCTTCCATATGAAGGCTTTCTCTCTCCACACCATTGTTGCCTGGTTGGGGAAGGGGTAATGTGGATAATGTGAAAATTTCTAATGCCTCTTTTCCTTTTTATTTCTTCTTTTATATTTGTTTGTTTTTTTGATTGCTTGTTTGTTTCTGCTAGGGTTTGTACCCAGGGACTCTTTACCATTAAACTACATTCTCAGTGCTCTTCAATTTTTTATTTTGATACAGGGTCACACTAAGTTGCTGATGCTAACCTGGTACTTAAGATCCTCCTGTCTCAGCCTACTGAGTCCCTGAGATTTAAGTTATGTGCTTTCTGTGCTATACCAGACATGATAATCTCTCACTTGGATTCCTTAGCTCTTGTGAATTTTTTTTATATATGGACAATTTTTCAAATGATGTTTCTGCAAAGGGCAAGTTCTGAAGTGTCCTATTCCACCACCATATATATATATATATATATATATATATATATATATATATATATATATATATATATATGTATGTATACACACATACATACACCTGGAATTGAACTCAGGAGTACTTAACCATTGAGCCATATTCCCAGCTTTTTTTGTATTTTATTTAGATAGAGGGTCTCACTGGTTGGTTAGGGCTGCACTAATTTGCTGAGCCTGGCTTTGAACTCACAGTCCATCTGCCTTAGCCTCCTGAGCCAATGGGATTTTACTCCTGGCCACTATTCTACCATCTTGCTGATATCAATCCCAATTAATATTTTACATGTTATTCTTTCTTATTTTTGAAATGAAACTAATCATGGAAGTGCTCCAAAGTGGGTAGTGAAATAACTTACATAAATATAAACTCCATAGAACAGTACCTACATATAGTACTCATTTAACAGCAATTCTGCACTTTCTAATTAGTAAATTGGCATTATAATAATTTATGTTCTCAGGATTATAAAGACCAAATATTATGCCTCCATATTACTTTAAAGTAATATTATTAACAAATCCTGACATAGAAGACTCAGGATTCCAGGACATTCTGGACAATATGTGCTGAGCTTTTGGACCTAGGCCTACTGAAGTAGTTTCAGAGAAGACATAGGGATTTAGCCACTTGTTTCAGTCAAAATTACATTCTTGGGCTGGTGTTGTGGCTCAGTGGTAGAGCGCTTGCTTCTCACATGTGAGGGACTGGGTTCAATCCTGAGCACCACATAAAAATAAATAAACAAAATAAAGAAATTGTGTCCATCTACAACTCAAAAAAAAGACTTTTAAAAATTACATTCTTTAAGATGAGGTTTGAGTCAGGCGAAAATAGGATATAATGACAAAAATGTAGTCCAATAAGATTTGACTGAGAATAGGAAACTTAGGGAAGATGTATCTTAGTTCATTCTGGCTTCTAAAATAAAATACTATAAACTGGATGGCATATAAATAATAGATTTATTCCACACAGTTCTGTAAGCTGGGAAATCTAAGACTAATGTGCCAGTAGATTCAGTGTCTGGTGAGGGGTCACTCCCTAGATGGGTCTTCTTATTGTATTCCCATGTGGTAGGAGGGCCAAGGGATCTTTGTGGTTTATATTAATTTTAGTACAAGGGAAATAGTCCTATTTATGAGATCTCTGTCCTCTCATGACTTAATAATCCCTCAAAGCCCCCCTTCCAAATACTCTACCATGGGGGATTAGGTTTCAATATATGAATTATGGGAGAACACAAACATTCAGACAGTAGCAAGGGGCAAAATGTAAATAACTATAACCATAATTATCACCATCATCCTAATGGATCTCAGTTATTGAGTCCCTGTGTCTGGAACTGGGTAAGGAAGTCTCTAAATGTTCCTCTTCAGTCTTCTTTGAAATCTTGTTTCTTTCCCTCTTTACAGATGTGGACACTGAGGTTCAGAGATATTGGGTTATTTGTTCAAAAATAACAGTATATAAGCTAGTATGCAGTAAATCTAAAGACAAACTCAGAATCCAACGTCATTTTACTGCTATGTTTTGCCCTTACTTATTGGAGAAAGACAATATGATATGGCATGCTTAGAATCAGATCCTGTTTTTCATTCTAGATTGAGTGTGTACTTACTATGTATCCTTAGGCATTTCAGTCCACTTTCCTAATCTTGAGTTGCCTTCTTCTCTGTGAAGAAAATAACACCTAATTGTTATAGTTGCTATTAGACCTGGAATGTTCCCCAAATTCTCATATGTTGAAGATTTGGTCCCCAATGCAGCAATGTACAGGGGTGGGGCTTTTAAGAAACAATTGAATTATAAGTACTCTAGCATCATTAGTGGATTAATCTATTTGATTGATTAATAATTGGAATGAAATACTGGGAGGTGGGACCTAGTTGAAGGAAGTAGAACATAGTGGGTATGCCCTGGAGGTTTTATCCTTTCACCAGCCCCTTACTCTCTATTTTTACTCTGCTTTCCAGTTGCCATTAGGTAAGAAGCTTTCCCTCACCATGTCACTAGGCCATGATGTTCAGCCTCACCTCAGGCCCAAAGCAAGGGAACCAGCAAACAATAGACTAAAACCTCTAAAACTATGAGCCAAAATAAATATTCCTTCTCTAAGTTCTTTATTGTAAGATATTTTGTTTATAGTGATGAAAAACTGACTAGCACACTACTTTAAAGGGTTGTTCTGTGAGATAAATGAGTTCATGTGAATAAAATGTGGTGAGGGACACAGTCTCACCAAACATTCATGGCATGAGACACAATCTAAGAAAGAGGGGTTTAAGAATTACAAGGAAACCAATAGAGAGTTTTTTATTCTTTCCCCAACACAAGGAAGAATTTTTCCAAAGAAAAGAGTGAGCAATCAACACTGGAAAAAGCTGTGGATAAGTAAGAAAATGAGAGGAAATATTCCCTAAAATTTAGCAGTAAAGAGGTCCCTTGTGGCCTGAGGGAGAACACATGGGGCTAGAAGCCAGACTGCAATAGATTGGGGAGCTAGTGGAAAGTGAAGACATGGAAATGATGACTAGATGTGCAATAGCAGACTATTCTGGATAAAACTTTTACTGAGAAAGGAAGAGAGATGAGACTTCTAGTTAAGGAGGAGGCAGTATAGAGGTCGGACTGATTTAATTTTATAGTGGGAGGGATTTGAATATATTCATAGCTACAGAGGGTGAGCACCAGAGGGAAGGTAAATAAAAATGATACCAGAAACTCCATGTATGTATAATGTGTTGAAATACCCTCTACTGTGTGTATATCTAAAAAGAAAATAATTGCTGAGAAAAAAATATCAGAGAGACTGGAGATATATCCTGAAGAATGGTACATTATCTTCTCTTCTCCAAGAGGAGAAGCTAGGCTGGGTGTAGAGAGAGACAGAGGAGGGAGCAGAGGGAAGGAATTTGCATGTATATACAGAGGGAAGGTAGAGAGATTAATCGCCTAATACCATCTGTTTGCTTGATGAAGACCACAAAAGTCCATTTTCTGGATTAAGTATTAGGTGCCTGAGGAGGGACTTTTAGGGAAAAGGTGGAAGTTTAGAATAGTTCTCCAGGGATGATGCAAAGAATTTCTGGATGGAAAGAGCTTATGATTGGAAATGAAAGAAAAGATTGACTTTTGAGTGTGGCAGTGAATTTTTCAGGTATTAGCAGTTCTTAAGTGTCCGATGTCAGTTCCCACTTATTGGTGATGGTACCATGGAAAATTATTTATCATTTATGTGCCTCAATTTCCTCATGTATAAAATAGGGGGGATATAATAATATTTATCTCATAGGATTAGTGTGATGATTAAATGAGATCTTGCATATAAGACATTTAGCACAGGACCTATAGAGTTGATCAAGTACTAATCAAATTTTGGCTATTCCAATTACTTTGTGTATGGCTCCAATTTTTTTGGCAATCTACTTATATGGTGAGTCACTTGAGGCCTAGGAGCACTCCAGAAGGGAATTCAAATGTGAGCATTATCTTCCTTGGGTTCACTCATCCAGTTATTTATTAATTCATTCAACCTGTTTATATACAGTATAAATTATGTAAAAATATATTGAGTGCTTAATATTCCCTTGGTGCTATTTTGCATTTGGGAATTAGTGAAATGACATAGGAGGTTCTTACCACAAATGTTCACACTCCAGTGAGAGAATTTAGAATCAGGCAAGAGAGACAAAGAGGAATGCTCTGAAATATTCCAACATTTGATGGGCAAGTGGAGAAGGAGAATCCAGAAAACATTTTAAAAGCCTACATATAGAATACATAGCTTCCATGAAAGTCAAGGAAAGAGTTAGGAAATAAAGGATCCAAAAATATATAAATATTAGAGAATTCAAATAAGAAGACAGAAATAATCAATAGGCTTGATAACAAGAAATTCATGAGTTATCCCAAGGAGAGCAGAAAGTAATGAGTTTAGAAATGGAGTGGTGAATGTGAGGATATGAAATGATTATGAAAACTTCTTTCCAGAATCTTGGTTCAGAATGGAAAGGTAGAGGTTAGGGGAAGAATCTAGAGGAAGAGAGACTATAAAGACACATGAAAAGGAAAGTAGATCAGACAAGAAGTGGTAACACAGATTGAGAGATTAGTCTGGGACAGGAAGAAGCTCCAAGATAGACACAAGAATGAGTTTGAAGATGGAGAAATCAAAAGTTGTTTAGAGAGTTCAAGCCTGTAGATCTTTTATGTTCTCAGCAAAACTAGAGGTGAAGTTATCTACTAGGAGGTAAAGGGTTGGTTTTGTGCTTAACTAAGAGGAGTGAGTTTGAAACAGTGAAGTGATTAGCTTTGCCCCACTATAACCCCACACCCTGCCATGATGTGCTCCTTTGCCACAGGTCCAAAAGCAATAGGGTCAACAAAACATGGACTGAACCCTCCAAAACTGTGAGCAAAAATAAACATTTCCTGTATGTTTGTTTGTTATCTCAGGTATTTTGTTTTAGTGATGGAATGCTGACTAACACAAGAGATGTTCAGTAAAGGCTGTCCCTGAACACCTTTTAGACCCTCACTTTCAAAAGTTTCTATGTCCCAGCAGCATCTGCATCACATGGGAACTTTGTTAGAAAGTCAAAATTTTGGCCCCCACAGCAGAGCTTCTAAACCAGAATTTGTGTTTTAATAAAATTACTAGGTGAGTCTGTGTATATATTAATATGTGAAAAGCACTGCTCTAGAGTTTCAAGGTCATCTAGTCCAAGAACCTCTTCAGATTACAAAAGCTGAGAGAGAGATACTTACTTGATTTTTACACATGAAGTTAGTTTTGCCATGACTCCTAAATCCCAAGCCAGAGTTCTTTCTGCTACATTATAGTCTCAAGACTGTCTGTAACCTAGATCTGGGTAGCACAAGATGGAGAAAAAGCAAAGGGCCTCTCTTTTGGGAAAGGGTCCATCCTCTGGGAGAAAGAGCAGAGGTTTCCACGTCTGGCCCTTCCTTTGACTCCTCTGGGAAGAATTAAGAGGTACACAGCACAACTGTTTTCATTTTAATCTCACAGATATAAGAGCCCTAAAGTGCTTATGTGTATGTGTGTGTGATTTATATCTGATAAATATGTGTATGTTATGTTCTATGTCTCATTCATTGTTCAAATTTCCTTATATATGTATTAACCCTATTTTTTATATAAACTCGTGCAATCTTCAAAATAATCCCAAGTAAGAGATTATTATTGTCTCCATTTTACAAATGAATATGCTTAGATACAGAATGGTTAAGTAACTTGCCCAAGGTCACACAGCTAGTAAGGACCAGACCTGAAATTACAACTCAGGCAATTCTCTTTCTATAATTGAGCCAACAACAGCAGTCTAAATGATGACCACACCCTGATCTGTTTTGTTTTTTTTTTTTGATCCTGGGGTTGAATCCAGAGGTGATTAATCACTGAGTCTCATCACCAGCATTATTAATTTTTATTTTGAGATAGGGTCTCATTAAGTTGGTTAGAGCCTTGCTAAGTTGCTGAGGCTAGCCTTGAACTTGCGATCCTCCTGCCTAAGGCTCTTGACTCACTGAGATTACAGGCATGTGCACAATGCATTGCTGTTCTCAATGCTTACTGGGGGACAGAGAAGGTGTTAATTTAGTACCCTTTCAAAGTTACCTCAGAGCCTTTTCAGTCCTTTTCCACCAATTTTCAGCCTCTGTACAGAAACTTCTTTCTGAACTCCTGGTATATAAACTTTGCCCAAGTTCAGTGGGGTCCTTTGGAGTCTGATCATGGCACATTGCTTGGTCCCCTCCCCCATATCCTGGTTTAAGCATTACTTTTTCTCTATCAATAATGCTATTAGCTATTCCACCTCTTTTGACCTTTCAATCCATTGAAGAGCATTTATCTTTCCTAGCCACATACTCTCTCTTGTTTCTACTCCTTCTTCCTGCTCCCCAATGCCCTTCTAGCCTGTACTCCATAGTTTAGCCCTTCTTTGGTTTTGTTTCAAAGACAGTTTTTCTTGAGCAATTTTTGGTTCACACAAAATTGACAGGAAGTTACAGAAATTTTCCACCAACCCTTTTCCCCACACAAGCATAGCTTCATGCATTTTATACTGCTTATTGTTCTCTGTGTCTAGTCCTTCCTGTCTCCCTAACCTCTCTTCAAGTTCTTCAAGGTCAGGGACAACATTCCAGAATTTCCCCACTGTTGCCAGTGAGATCATAAACTCCTAAAGTGTCATTACTAGAATAAAACTTAAAGATTAGTTAGTCCAGGGCTGGGGTTGTGGCTCAGTGATAGAGCACTTGACTGACATGTGGGCAGTGGGTTCAATTCTCAGCACCAAATATAAATAAATAAAATAAAGGTTCATTGACAATTAAAAATTTTTTAAAAGACTAGGTAGTCCAGCCTCTTCCCTGTACAGAGACCTAGGGCTCCACAGAAGGTGAAGGGTATGCAGAAAGTCAGAGCCAAGTCCAGAAGTCAGTTTCTCTTAATTTTCAGTGTTCTTTCCTCAGCTTCATGTTACCTCTCCTCCTCCAGTCAAAAGTCTTCTGAAACGATTTTTTTTTTTTAAAAAAAAAGGCAGGGCCAGAGCTGGGAAGTAGTTTTTCCATGTGTTTAAAAATCCTTACTTTTTGCAACGCTAATTTTGCCTGTCAAACTCCAGCCCTGCTAACTCATGCACAGAACTTTGAAGAGCTGAGCTCCATTTAGCTGCCTCCAACCACTTGACCCTCCCTCTGTTCCCACAGACTGGGCTGGACTAAACTCCCTGGCACTCTGCCCTCTCGCCCCCGCTTCAGTCCCAGGAGCTTTGTAACTCCAGCCATACCGGTGGCTCCGTCACTGTTTACCCCCCAGACTCAGTGTCCTTTTCGGGGGCGTGGTTTCTTTGCATAGCCACGCCTAGATACATCAGGTAATCCAATAGCTGTCATGGAAGCCTCACGGGGGCGGGGGAAGTAGGCTTAGCCTGAAAGGAATAGAGGGTGGATTTGATCCGTTGTTGCTACACGTGGATATGAAATGAGTGGAGCGGAGCTTTGATTGCAACGGATTTCATCTACTGTGAGTGTGGTATGCTTGCTGGGGATTGAGGGGCAGGGACTGAGCGAGATGTTTCCTCTGTGCTGAGGTGTGTTTGTCTGGGAATTCCGTTGTTGTTTGGTAAGATCCATCCTTCCATCCGTTACTGGGTAATTGTGGGGGCACACCCTGGAGTGGTAAGATGACTGTAACCTGTGGCACCTAAGGTTTGGAAGTACAGGACCAGGTCTGGATTTCCTTGCTTGGGTGCTGCAAAGTCGGAATGGGTGGAAAGGCATCCCCTGGCTTTCTACCAGTTTATCCGTTTGTATTCGTGGGAACACTAATCTGAAGTGTCAGGAACCTAGGCTGATATTCTTACAGCCTTGGAGAACCAATATCCCCCTGTAAGAGCCCTCTTACTGGACCCGGATGGCCACTGGGAACATGCCCGGACTTGTCCAACCACCTTGAGCATCTGGGGTTGGGAGATAAGGAAGAGGAGGCTGGGAGTTAGTAGAGGGGAGGAGGGGGTGGATCAGATATGTGCAGCATCCCTGAGGGAAGCTAAACTGCTGGCCCACCCACGTGGTCCCTGGGCAAGTCAGGGCTTGTGTAAAGCGCATGCTGGCTCTGTATGGGGGCTTTCAGTCCACCCCCTCACCCGCAGGGCTAGGTTTCACTTGATCCCTCACTCCTGGAAGCTGAGCCCAGGGCTGTGATATTTTGATCCTGCCTCACCCCAAACACTGGCCAAAACCCAGGCAGCTGTGATAACTGGGGGGACAAGAAGAGACCCGCCAGAGAAAGACAAGGCTGGGAAAACATACTGAAGGGTCTGATGTGGACAGGTGTTGGTAGCACTGGCCAATGTCATACAGGGTAACGGGGGTAGGAAAGTGTGGAACGTCGCCCCTAGATAACTCTCCTGACCCTTCCTTCACTCCAGTATTCTTTCAATTCAACTTAATAACCTTACTGAGCACCTACTCTGTGCCATCCAGTGTGAGACAATGAGAAGTGCAAGATCTAGGCTGTGGCCACAGGGGCCTGTTAGGCTCATCATGTGTATAAGAACACAAGTAAATATAACAGAAGATAGATATTTAAGGAGCAAAGTGCTCTGAGATTACCAAGGAAGGATAGTATCAACTTGAGTTAGAGAAAATCTTAGAACCTTTTGGATTGTTTTTTGAAATAGTAACAACTTTCAGCACTCCAGGGCCAAACTGTTTGGGTTCAGATCCCCTCCCCACCATTTATTAACTGGTGTGCCCTGGAACAAATAGAATTACTTCCCCCTTTCTGAGCTTCAGTAAACTCCAGGCTAAAGTGGAGATAATAATAGCACCTACCTCATTGGGTTGTTGTGAGGATTAAATGAGATAATCCATGTAAAATACTTGCACATGCTTAGCACAGTGGCTGGCCCAAATAAGCACTCAATAAATGTTAACTATTATTATTTAAGCTAGACCATGGAGTACAGATAGGATTTCAACAGGTGGAGATAGGATAGAAGAGAGTTTAAGCAAATAAAACAACAGGAATAACTGCTTGAAGACAGGGAAGCTTGGAGCACGTGAAAAGAACACCAGCTGAAATGGATTTTAGAGTAAAATTGGGATTAAAGTAGAAGTGAAAGTTGCCATGTTAGATTGGTGGTAAACCACAAAAGACTTTGGATACTTCAGTTTCAATTTGATTTGGCAGACAGTGGATAGCCATTAAGAGTTTCTGAGCTAAAGAAAAAAGATCTGTACTATAGGAAGAATAATCTTATGAACATAAATCAGCCATATTGGAATAGAAGAATGCAAAAGGTGGATAAACTATATACAGAACAGGGACAAGGCCTTAGAGCTGAGGTGGTGGCTGTGAGACTGGAAAGAAGGCAGTTCATTTAACAAGGCATCACATAAGTTGAACCTTCAGAAATTTGAAGTTGACAAATTATATGGGCTTAAAAAAGAGGAGTGTGAGATTCAGAATCTCTTGGATTCTGCTTTCTTCACTGCTTTCTGAAAGAGTGCATTCCATTAAGGAAATCTTTGACTGTTCTCTTTTTTGGTAATCTGGAATTGGTTTACCTAAGACTTGACCCTAGTTGTCCTACTTATTCTCCCTGGGACCACCCAGAGCAGTCTGCTCTTTATCTTCCATGAGAGTTCTTCAAAGATCTGAAGATCAGAGGCCAGATTATCTGCATCTTCTGTCCCTAGGTCAAAACACTCCATTGCTTCCATTTCCCACATGACATGGAGTCAAGTAAAATAGGTTTCTGAGGTTTTGAACTATTTAAATTGGGGTGGTAACACCTTCATAATGAGGGGAACACTGCAAAAAGGAACATGGGAACATAATGGGTGAATGTGAGAAAAAATATTATGTATTGTTTTTAAACCATAATCCCAATGATACCTCACCCCAACTAGGGAAGACTAAGAAGTTAAACTTGCCAGATATCATTTAGTTAGTATGTTTCTGAGCCAAAACTGGAGACACTTTTTTTTAACCTCAAGTTTCTTGTTTTTTTATTTTAATATTCCATAGTTACTTGGGTTTAAGGCGACAGCTAGGTAATTAGATCAGCTCTGGCACTAGAAAAGGAGGCAAGAGGAAGTTAAAGCCACCAATCACCTTATACCAGACATTCCTTTGAAAATTCTCATTAAGTGAAACCATTCAGGGAACGAAGTTCTTAGACCCAGGGGAAAGGCCTAGAACCTGTGACTGGCCACACAACTCTCCTTTGATATCTTCTTGCCCTGCTCCACTTGAATGCCTTCTGCATATGGTGAGATATGTTTTGGAGCTATTTCTCAGAGCTGAACCTTAATTTTGAAGCAGAAGCTGTTTTTCTCTGCTTTCTTTCTGAAGCCTCACTCCATCCATGTATATTCCCTTTGGGAGCTTAACAGGAAGGACACAGGTCATCTTTGCCATCACTCTATAAAATGGAAGGACTGTTACTATTCTGTGCTCATGGGAGATAGGATGGCCATACTCTGTCTTGGATTAGAGTTAACAGTATATATTCTCAATTTCCCCACCAGACATGATTTTCTACAGGTGGAAACCTCTGGTTTTCCCTCCTGTTACTAAGTTATAATAGAATTCCTAGCAAAGAAGGCACTTAGAGTTTTAAGTGACTCAAAATCCATCTGGGGGGGTGGGTTACAGCCCCCAGAGGTAGAGCACTTGCCTAGCATGCATGAGGCACTGGGTTCAATCCTCAGCACCACATAAATACAAACCAATGAAATAAAGGTATAAAGAATATGATAACATTAAAAAAAAAAGAATCTATTAAAAAATGCATCCGGGAGTGATAACAGGTATTATGTCCCCCAAGTATTCCAGAAAGTCATCATACCTTCTCACAAATAAAAAAAAATTGCCATGTAATACATGTTGGAATTAAACAGTAAGATGTCATTGCTTCCAGGAGGTTGTTAGTCACCATTGTGGATAAGCCAAAAAGAGTGGGCAGCACTGCTTCCTTTCATGAGCCACCTTTCCCTGACCCAGTCCACTCTTTGGATTTGTTCTGTTTAGGGTAAAATGAGCCAATGTTGGGTTGTGAGTGTGAAGACAAGAAGCTGAAGCCTTGGTAACATGGTCACTGAGTAATCAGTCCTGAAGCTAGGCCCATTTCTCTCTTTATATATGGGAAATAAACAAGCCACTGGGGCTGAACATGGAGACTTGCATTTTAGACCCAAGTCTGCCACTGACCAACTGTGTGACTTTGGGAAAATTCTATTCCTTCTGTAAGCCTCAGTTTCTTCATCTGGACCATAAGAGAATTGAGATATTTTATACTGAAGAATTCTTTTAGAATTCTGTGACCATGTATTTCCAATTGCTTAATAGTTTGAAAAGTTTAACCAGTTTTCAAAGAGAAAGAAAAAATATATTAAAATGTGCTGTCTTGTGAGTACTGAGCTGCCTGTTACTAAAGGAGTTCAAGCAGAAATAGATGGGATTCCTTTACTAGGTGACAAGCAGCTGGGACTAAGATGAGTTTTAAAATCTTTTTTGACTCTAGATTATCAGAGTCTGAAAATTATTTCAGAAACTGTATTTACATATGAGATGACAAGCTGCTGCTTATCAGTTTCACCTTACCCTCTCAAACCCACTGTGCTATTTCTTTCTTCCTTTTCTTAGACTCTTTTTTAAAAAAAGGGCAATAAATATTTTGGCAGAAGTATCATATACTGTACAAATAGGCCTCATTCTATGGGCTTATTCTTCATAAGAATGTAGCCCTAGATTTTACACAAATAATGACTGGTTTGTTTCCCTCCTTCTTTAGGATATTTCATTCCCTGGTCTGTGAGGAAAGTATGGAATAAACAAATTTGGATTGTTGGGGGGGATTGTTCTTGTTGATATATTCAGAGAGACACAGCTATTCTAGATTGCTTGGTAAATTGGACAGGGTGGAGACAATGTGGGACAAGACCAAAAAATTAATAGAAATCAGAAATTAGAACACTTTACTGAATTTTGTCTAGTTCCCAGTTCTGCAAAGAAATCATACCATGAATGCAATTCCCAGCTGGGACAACTCAGCCATAAACCTTTTTTGGAAGTTAATGAATCTCTACTCCCAGTACTGCTGGTGGGGTAACTAATTTTTGATGATACAATAATTTCATGGTGTCTTATGGTGGTCAGTACACAAATAAGTGACTCACTTTGGCTAGGGAAACAGTAGAGTAAAGCGGAGGCTTTGGGTTTTGGCTAAATGTTGGTCTGGCCTCAAGCTTGTCTCCAGTGCCCTTTGCTCCCTAGTTCTGGGTGGGATAATAACAACAATCATAGCAACTCCTCACATGTGTAACACAATCTGGAGTTTCCAGAGCACTCTCACATATATTATCTCATTTTTCCCTGGAACATCATCCAGGGTATTTTCATTGCCATTTCTCCCACTTGGGAAGATTGTTTCAGCAATTGTTAAAAGGATATTTCTCCTTATAATCAGCCCAAAGTTTATTGATCTTAATTTCATCCCATTTGTTTTATTAATTATGTCTATTTTTTGGCTACAGAATTCTTTTTCTCCTTTTAAAAATTCTTTTTAAGCAATTGCCAGATTCTAACCAAATATTTATATATTTTAGCTTTTTCTTTTACTCAATTTACGATCTTCTAAGCTACATTTGTCTTGAGTTTTGTGCTTTTTTTTGCAGTGTGTGTGTGTGTGTGTGTGTGTGTGTGTATGTATTTTGAAAAAGAAAGCATTTGACTCATATGGTTCGTGTTTGCCTTTGGTGAGTGAAAATGGCCAGTTCAATTGATTATTGATTCTTTCTGTACTGTGACAACTGCTTTTAATAATTTTCTTTTCTTCTTTTCTACCCCAGCTGGGTCATTACCTCTCACTTTTTACACTGGAATAAAAGACACAACAAACAGGTGAGGTTTCTTTACTTTTGCACCAGCTCCCTTCCTTCTCCTTTGTTGTTATTGCTAATCCTGACTTAGCTGGACCAGATATTACTATCACTAACAGTTGAAATTCTTCAGCCATTTTGCAAATGGAGAGGTAAACCTGTTAAAAACTGTAGTAACCACCTGTGGCCTCTGAGTTATTTCTATTTCAGGCACATATTTTAGCATACTTGAGCATAAAAATGCAATTTACCTTCATCACACACACATGAAATAAAATTAAAATAACACATCCCCAGTCTTGAGCACTCCTTTACATCCTTATATCACAACAGTTGACACGATTTCTTATCCTAATTTCTTCAAAGTTTGTCATTAACTATCTTTACTATCCTGTCCAATTTCTGTTCTTTCTTCCCTGGCTTTTCCTACCAAGCAAGTCCCCCACAGTCTTCATGACCTGGGATTCTCCTGGTTTCCCATCCAGGAACTCTCAGAAATTCTCTTGGTGCTCACTTTGTAAGGTCTATATCTCCTAATGCCACTTCCTCTCTATTTCTATTGCTACCACCCTCATCCTGGCCCTCTTATCTAAGGCTTGGGTAGTAAACCTGTCAAACCATTATTTAAAGCACAATCAAATCAGTGTTCAAAAATGCTTTTTTTATGCCCACTCAAAATATCACTGAAGAAAAATTAAATTTCATTGAAGGCTGGGAAGATCTCTATTAACTATTTTATTTCAATACTATCTTGGAAAGCATGCCTCACTCATGGGCCCTAAATTATCTTTGAGTACTTGTTACTAACTAAATAAAATTAAAGTAATATTTTTTCTCTTAGCTTCATTTTTCTCTCTTTGTAAGTATGTTAATTGGTGATGATAAGCCTTAGCTTCCTCCTAGGGTTATTGTGAAGTTCTTTTAAGTTAATCAATATGAAACCTCTCATGAACTGTGAAATCTCACTCAGGCAGAAGATTGTGACCTTTGTTCTGTAGACTTTCACCATTTGCTCATCATCCAGTACTTATTTAGTGCTTACTATATGCCATGTACTTTCTAATCACCAAATATGAAGTAGTGAACAGGTCAGGCACCTCATTAGAGAAAGCACAGACAATAAAAAATTAAATAATTAAAATATTTGATCAGCCAGAGGACCATAAGTGCCATAGGGGAGACTAAAACAAGAAAAGAGGATAAGGAATATGGTAGGAAGTTGCAATTTTAAAATAGTGCTCAGAAAGCCCTTACCAAGATAATGCTAGTAGGACAAAGAACTGAAGAGGATGAGGGCACTGGTCATGGGCGAGAATATTCCTGTCTTGAGCAAGTGTAAAGGCCCTAAGGTAAGAGCATTCCTAGCAAATTTGAAGAATAGTAAGGTAGCCAGCATGCCTAGAGTGAAGATAGTAAGAGGAAGAGTAGGAGAGCATGCGGCCACAGAAGTAATTGGGGCAGTTGAGGTAGGCAGATTGTCAAAGGCCTCATCATTCATTGGGGGAATTTGACTTTTATGAGTGAAAGGGGGAGTCGCCAATGGAATCATAAGTTAGAGACGACATGACCTAGCATGTTTTAAAATAGTGATACCACCTTCATCCCCTCTACCTTTCTCATTCTTGGACACAGATTACTTCTCCACAGAATTCCTTCTGTTATATGGACGATGGATAAAACTTTTATGACTGCACTTTATATTGAGGCAACACAGACATGGTCAGAACCAAGTGTCTCCTTATCAATGTAATGTTTTCAACTTTGACTGCACATGAGAATCACCTGAGGAGCTGTATAAATTCCAGATCCTCAGGTCACACTCCAGACTAATTACATGAGATTCTCAGGGTTGAGTGCCAAGTATCAGTATATTCTGGAGCTCCCAAGGTACAGCCAATAGCGAAAACCACTGGTTTAAGAGATTGGCTAAGCAAGCTCCCTCGTGTTACAAAGAGGAATCTCAGGCCTGGCATTGGGTAGGCATGTGCTCCTGATGGCCTGAGACCATTCACAATACTAAGTTGAAACAGGAAATATAAAATTCACAAATAGGGGGGCTAGAAGAAGGTAAGATGTTTAATAGTTTGGAAATAGCTTATGGGCAAGAGAAGGTTGGGATAGGAGTGACTATTGGCCAACCCAGAAAAGGGAAAGCTGAGAGCCACCACCAAATGGTAAAGCGACATCTGGCTTATAGGTCAAACATCTGGAAATGATGATGGAACTGTACTGATTAGAAATTTGATTTTCAAGGAAAGGAGTATTCTCAAGGCCAGTGGAGCCACTACCTTGGATTTTGTCAATCCTGTGCATGTGGGTGGGTGGGTGAGTGGACTCACAGGAGAGGAATGGGCAGGGCATGGACCAGCTGCTGCCTTCCTCACCCTTTCTAATCCCAGACCTCCTGCACTGTCCAGGCAAAGCAAATATCCTGAAGCCCTGAGTTCTTAATTTAGACTTGTCATCCTGTTCTGCCTACCCATCCTAGATAGAGAGGGAATGTTTCACTGCATAGGCATGTGTGCAAGTTGAGAAGAGCAGCAGCCGCAAGCTGTAGCCAGAGGCAGCTGCACCCCTAGCGCCTGAGCACCTCACATCCAGCAGAAACTTGGCCAGCAGCAATTATTCAGGGCACAATGAGCTAATGTGGGGATTATCATTAATGTCAGTCTCATTGCTTCTCCTCTTTCCTGTCTGCTACATTCTTACTCTTCTAGGTTATTTTTTGGGGAACAGGGACATCATCCACATGACAAAGACAGGCCAAATAAAGAGACACTAGTCATGTTGCCACTTGTCAGCTCTCCTGATGTATATATAGGCACATAAAAGAATATCCATAGCAACTTTCTTTTTTCTTTTTCTTTTCCTTATTTATTTTGGGGCTAACTTAGACAATGTCTATTGGAATAATAATATAGGGTAATTTACAGTATTAAAGAAAAAGCTGAAGTACCATCATTTCTAAAAAATGAGATATAATTCACATATCACAAAATTCACCCTTTTAAACATACAGAATTTACTCTGCTTACTGAGTTTTGATATTTTCATACAACCATAAGATAGCCATCAAATCTCTCTAATTTCAGGTCATTTCATCACCACATAAGAAATTCATGCCTATTAATCAGTCACTCCTTCCTTCCTGCAGCCCCTGGCAAACACTAAATCTACTTTCTTTCTATGGATTGTCTATTCTGAATATTTTATATAAATAGAATCACATAATATTTGCCCTTTTGTGTGTGACTTCTGTCGTTTAGCATGTTTTCAAGGTCCATCCACATTATTACATGTATTAAGCACTTCATATTTTGTTGTTTGGTTTTGTTTTGTTGTGCCAGGGATCAAACCCAGGGGTGCTTAATTACTGAGCTACATCCCCAACCCCTTTTTTATCTTTTAATTTGACACAGGGCCTCACGAAGTTGCTAAGGCTGTCTTTGAACTTGTGATCTTCCTGCCTCAGCCTCCTGAGCTGCTGGGATTGTAGGAATGCACCACTGTGCCCAGTTTTGTGGTTTTTCATTTTTGCTGAATAACTTTTCATTGCATGGATAGACCAAGTTTTTCTATCTGCTTATCATTTTAATGGACATGTGGGTTTTTTTCTGCTTTTGTCTATTATGAATAATGCTTCTAGGAACATTCATATATGAGTTTAACATGTGCTTTCAATTCTTTGGGGTATATCCTTAGGAATGGAATTGATGAGTCATGTAGTAACTCTATGTTTAACACTTTGAGGAAATAAAAAACATTTTCTAAGGGGGTAGCACCATTTTACATCCCACAAGCATTATACCAGGGTACCGATTTCTTTAAATCCTTGAAAACAACACTTTTGTCCAATCTTTTATTATAGCCAACCTAATAATATTTTCTTGCACTTTTTTTTAAAATGTTTAATTTTTAGTTGTAGGTGGGCAGAATATCTTTATTTTTTATTTTTTTATGTGGTGCTGAGGATCGAACCCAGTGCCTCACACGTGCTAGGCAGGCACGCTACCACTGCACCATAACCCCAGCCCCTCTTGCACTTTTAATTTGAATTCCTCTTATTATTAATGATACTGAGCACATTTTCAAGGGCTTATTAGCCATTTTTTATTTTGTTGTAGTAACCTCTATTTCAATAGTTTACCCATTTTTGTTGTCTGTTTTTTAGTTTTAAGTGTTCTTGGTATATTCTAGGTGAAAATCTTTTATCAGATACATGATTTTCAAATTTTTGTTTTTCATTTTGTGGGTTGTCCTCTAATTTCTTTTCACTTTTTAATTTTTAAAATATTTTACAGTATTTTAATTAACATGCATTAATTGTAAATATTAATGATCTTCAATATGATATTTCAATGCATGTATACAGTATAAACCAATCAAATCCAGCCATTCATTATGTCCTCTTCCCTCCTCCTTCCCAATCTCTTTATAGTGTCCTTTCAAGCAGAAAAGTTCTGAATTTTTAAATTCTAAATTTAAGCATAAATTTATCATTTTTCTTCTCTTTATTGTGCTTTTGGTATTATATCTAAGAATCTATTGCCTAATCCAAGATCATAAAGATTTACACGTATATTTTCTTATAAGAAAACAATTTAAAATTATAGAATTTTTTTGTACTAGAGATTGAACTCAGGGGCACTCGACCACTGAGCCACATCCCCAGCCCTATTTTGTGTTTTATTTAGAGACAGAATCTCACTGAGTTTCTTAGCACCTCGCCATTGCTGAGGCTGGCTTTGAACTCATGATTCTCCTGTCTCAGCCTCCCTAAGTGCTGGGATTACAGGCGTGCACCACTGAGCCTGGCAAATTATAGAATTATTTTTATGTTTCTTACAAGTGTTATAATCCAGAAATAAGGGTTCATCTTGTATGATTTTAATTTATATGGAATTCAAGGTCAGGTAAAAGTAATCATAGTGACAGAAACCAGGGTAGTAATTGCCTGGAGAAAGGGATGGTATTGACTGGAAGAGGGGCTTGAGGGAGGCTGCTGAGATAATGAAAAATTTCTATATCTTTATCTGGGTAGTGTTTGTACGAGTGTATGCATATGTAAAAATCCATCAGTTGGCTTCATATTTGTTCTCTTTATGGGTATATGTGGTACTGTAATAAAAAACAGTCCCAGTATGTGATATACATGAGGTTTCTAGAGCACTTCCATATTACCTGTGATGTCCAAACTACTTTTAAGAGTTACATGGGAAAGATAGAAATATCCCTATTTTATGGATGAAGAAACTGAGTGAGCTATCCAAACTGCAGTGGGGAATTTCTGCTGGGGACAGAGTTGAAATTCCTATCACAAACCATAGACTTTTGTCCAATGCAACTATCTGGTCCTTGTTCATTGTCCCTGCATTTCCTTTGTCTGTACTTCTCTTGAGTTACTGGCAAGTTGGAAGCAGTTTTTCAAGATGTAACCTGCAACCAGTACAGCTGAGTAGAGGGCTTTGGCAGAAGAACTCTAGAATGCGTCAAACTCAAGGGGAGGAGAAAAATGATGCCTGACACCTTATTTCCCTGCCCCACACTAATGTAGTGATAAGAGAACACAATCCAATGTCAGAGTTGGGGTGAAAAAAAATTTTGAGCCTTAAGTTGTAGAAGTGGTAGGCATTATTCTGTTGAAAATGATCTGCTGTTCAAAAAAGTCTCTAATGGCATCCTCACTTATCTGTAAATCAAATTTTATTTCTTTTGCACTTTCATTTCAAGTTTCAGAAAGTTTTACAAATATTTTTCAATCAAGTTCATACTGTACAAATATATCTTGATCAAAAATATTCAGCAAATACTGAGAACAATGATCCTTTTAGTCAAAGTGACTTAAATACTGAAGGTATTATGGGGAACCTTCCTTGTCCTTAAGCTTTGGGTCACCAGTGGCAGAAGTTAGTGAGGAAGGAGATGCTGTAATGACACCCATGTCTTAGGCATGGTCTTCATGGTCCAGCTGGGGTGTGTCAATGTATAAGATAAGGTCCCTTTCCGTTTTCTTCCTCACAAATCCCAAGAGAGGCCAGTGTGTGTTGCTCATAGTGTAACTCAACACTTCTGAAGGGGATGGGGAAAAGGTCCCTTCTAAATCAAGGAGGATTGGGAAAAGAACCTACTAATTACCAAGTGTCTCATATGCACCAAGCCCTATACTAGGTCCTTTAACTTGCATTATTGCATTTAATCTTCTAAAATATTCTACAAGGAAGGTATCATTTTATTTTATTTTTTGACTTTTGAAATGCTTTT
>PVHX01021390.1:0-29877 GCA_004024805.1 Geosciurus inauris
GGGGGGCAGGAAAGGGGAATGGGTATAGTAAAGATGGTTGATAAAAAATATATATAAATATATATATATATATATACTGTTCATTGAAAGTGCATATAAAGGTGTATAATATGAAGAATGTAATCTGCTTATAATTTTGTGCAAAGTTAGAAAAATTATGATTGTAACAATTTTTTTTCTATTTGCCTCAACAAATGTTTTCAGTGAACAGTGTATACAGCTTCTGAAAATTTGTTTTTTTCTGTTATGTTTGATAACATGTATTAAAATGCAACTTTTGAGAAAAATAAAAAAATTTAAAAATAAAAAAAAAAGAAATAATTTTATGGCTTGAATTAAATTAGTAATCCACAAAGTACTTAAGAATAAACTAGCTATGTATTTACTCTGTAGATGTCAATTTTTTTCTGGTTAAAAATAATTAAGTTAAATCCTCTTTCACTTTTTCTCCTGGTCTTTATGTTTTCCAAATTGTTTGTGATTAAGAACAAAGCATATTATATATGACTAATGGCCTTAAATGTAAAACAATCACATAAATCACATAAATTAAGCAAAAATATAATAATATGAGAAAAAGAGAGGGATCAAATGCTATTTCTAACTGAATTTACTAGTCATTTTATTTTCCTATTGATAAAAGGCTGCAACAAATAAATTGACTGTTTATATCATAAAAAGATTTAACCATTATTGGACCTATATATAATTCCAAAAGTATAAAATATTATATTTACATATATATATATATATATATATATATGGTTTCTGGACTTTTTGTCTACTTGGAATGAAAAGTAATAGAATATGTCTAGGCCCAGTTGGCACATTTATTAAAAAATAACAACACTCTGCCAGATTTGGTTTTGTTGATGTTTTTGTTTGTTTAATCTGCTGCCTGAGCTGTAAGAGGCATAGGGTACAAATTAATATATTTAAAGACACATTTGAATCATCAAAATATGCATAAATGTCTAAGTGCACTTGTGAATATATTGGTATGCAAACAATGTAAACATCAGAGTGATCACACAAAACATAGGCTATTGAAATTTGGCTTTAGTGTTTGATGCTGTTTCCCTTTGCTGCAATCCAAATGCAATTTTTAGAAATGCCTCTGCAAAGAGGAGTAGATTCAAAAGAGGACTAGATATAAGCACAGCCATAGCTTGTTCTTGTCTCCTTAGTCACCAGCTCAAATAAGCCCCAACAATCTCTCCATTAGATTGGCTGAAATAATTTGCTTTGTATGTTTTATTCATTCTATCACAAAATCACATTAAAATCTTCTATGATTTCTCAAAATTCTTTAGCCATCTCTAATTTCCCAGAGAGTCTGGCCTTGTCCATGGGTTTAGAGAGTCATTATTTTGAGTCATTATTGTGTCAATAATCTTCAAATTTAACTCCAGGGTGATTAGCTTAAATGAACACTGATTTCCTGATATGTGTACCCTTCTCAAATAAAATAGTATTAATTTTCAAAATTATCTGTTTAAAGAACATTTATTGCCTGCATATTTTAGATTGTACAGAAAATATATTATTTTACAAATCTTCCAACATGTACGATGGCTAGTTCTTTGAATGCTGATACCACATAACTCTGATTATTGTGTGTTTTTAAAAATTTTTTTTAATATTTATTTTTTAGTTGTAGGCGGGCAGAATATCTTTATTTTATCTTTATGTGGTGCTGAGGATCGAACCCAGTGCCTCACGCTTGATAGGCGAGCATGCTACCACTGCATGATTATTGTGATTTTTTGGAATACTTAGTCATTTTTAAAATATGCCAACTTTATACTTTTTTAGGTGTATTATAGTATAGTTTGAGAAATTATACTCGAGCAGCCACTGTGCTAATTACTTATTTAAAGGAAAACAAATTTAAAAATTACAACTTTAAAACAATTACATGATTTTAATAAATTGTTTGATTTATTTTACCATTAGAATACAGTTGATATTGTAAAGAAATTTCAGACAAACCAATGAATGTTTCATAAATTGTATCATTCCTTAGTATTCTTCATTCTGTGATGTGAGAATTCTCATCATGTGTAGAATTAAGTGTAATAATGTAATTAAATCTTATAAAAATTGCTTTTGTCATATTTCCATAGATATATCAGATGATTTTTTCATTGTCCTCTTTAATTGGAAAGTTACTTTACAGGATGTGTTTACTTTTCAGAATTTATCCATTGCTACTTAAAACTTTAAGTGTTGAAGATGGAATATATTCAGTAAAGGTAAACTTCTTTCTTTCCTTTAACTTGGACTTTGAATGTCCTTCCTCAATAATATGTAAGAGATGTGTATTTGCTATGGCTATTTATCTCCCAAGAAATATGCATGGTCCTCTATTTTTCCATTTATTTCTTTATATAGTAGTATAAAATCAGTAGGGAATCTATTAACATTTTGTGTCTTCTGAGCTTGACATTTTGAAAACCATGATTATTTTTGACAGAAATTTGATACAGATTAATGACCAAAGAAGACCTCTTTTATTGAATTATAGAAGGTATTTCCCTTCCTGGCAAACATCAACATTTAAAGATTTATTGTTCAAATTTATTGTATAATTTAGTTTGCAATAGTGCTTTCATTTCCTTGAGTAACTGGTGAAAAATACTCTACCTTTCAACACCCATAATTTATGTATAAAATATATTATATAAATTATGTCAAATATAGTACTCAGTATTGATGTCTACATTATGGTTACATGTTGCCCTCTCCTCCTATCATTAGGTATTCTGAAAAGAATTTATTTTAACACATATATTCTTTGTATGGAACATGGAATTAAAAAAGAAGCAGTCACCTACATAGACATTAGATGTTAAACTGTAATTTTATTGTATCTAAGAACAAAGAAAATTATCAAAATAATTTTTGAGAATGCTCTTTCAAAAGTTAAAGAAGGATTTTATCCAGTCAAAATCAAATTGAATGCCAAGAAAACTATTGGGGACCATTTTCATTTCACTATTCTTCATTATTAATATATAATCTAAAACTAATTTCTTTAATGTTTTGTCATTTTAATATTAGCATTATCTGTTTTTCATATGTATTCTATAACTGCAAAGCAAATCTCTAAATATTTTACTGAAAGAGTTCAAGTATCTTGAAAACGTTTGAATTCTCCTAAAATAAAATGATGTCCAAGAGGAGTACAGAATTAGTGAAAACTTGCTATATTTGTTAAAGACTATTATTTAACTGTTCTATAAAAATTACCTTTATAAAAAGTATTGACTTAATGATTTAAAAATATTAAAACTTGTTTGATGTCCACATTTGAAATTTCATATTCCACTGATTTTTACTATAAGCTAAGGCTAGAAAGTATTCTGTTGTTGAGTAGAATAAATGAGAAATAAGACTGGTGAAGTAAAAACAAATTTATGACTTAGATGGAAAAATGAAGCTCTGATTTGAAAGATTATTAATCATACCTAAGGTTTATTTCATGCTTACTTTGTACTCAGAATTAGTCTAAGAGTTTTATATCTATTAACACACTTAAACTTCCCCCAAACAGTGAGAAAGATACAATTTTTATGATTGATTTAACAGATATAAAAATGCTAACTAAAGAGCTTAAGTGTTAGCACTGTGGTAGGAATGTAGCCAGTTCTACTTCACTGCCCTCGGTTTTATACTGAGCCATACTGTCCATGATGAAGAAGTTTGTTATGAGATTATTATTATATCTTAAGACAGAAAAGAATGAAACATAAAAATTCAAGCATTAACTTAAATTATAAAAAGAGTAAAATAAAAAAATTAAAATTGAAGCAATTGTTTCTAGAATAAAATTGCAGATGTAGTATACATTTTTATCCCCATGCATTCCCAATCCTATCTAAATGTAAATAAATATATCAAAGCAAAAAAAAAAAAAAAAGCCAAGGCCAAGACACACACCAAAAGTTTACCCATTAAAACTTCTGACAAAATTTTGGAGCACAGAGAGTACACAACATACAAATGATTGATGAACTAGAGCAGAGGACACAGACAAAAACAGGTACAAGGCAAAGTTGTAATGAAATTTGAAGTTTTTACCAGATGGGACTCTGTGGGGATTCCAAATTCAGTCACAATCTACAAAAAGCAGGAGTGGAATTTAGAAATATATTATAGGTTTTTAATTCAATGATAATCAGTGGTCTCTCATTCCTACCCATATTCCTCATATTAAGGGTACTTGACAGTGAAGATATTTCCCATTATATCTGAGACTGAGAATGAACCATTGAATCTATAAAGAACACACATCACCTGCTGCTGAATAGCTAAAGCCTGGGCATCAGGCTTGGCACACCAGATGAAAGTCCACTGTTTTCTGTCACACATGATAAGTAGTTCAGTTTGTCTGCCAACATTTTGACCACCAATTGTAAAATGAAAAGTGCCAGTAGATATGCTAACATACTTCAAGCTTCTAATTAGTTTTAAAAAATGCTTGCATATAACAAGTCAAGCCCATGCCAGTGACTTTTAGTGATCAAACTAGTTCTTTATACATAAATATGAATAAAATTATGGAACTAGAGGACATCATACGTTTAAGGAAAAAGTTCACAGGAGTGAAACATAGCACCAAAAAATAAAAATAAATTATATTAGAACAAAGAGATAATTCTAGGACAATAAAAGCATTTTAAAACAACCTAATTAGTAACTTTGGAGAATATATGAAAGATTGCTTTGATAAATCAATTTAAGCTGTTATACAAAAATTAAGTTGAGAGAACTAGAAAGACATTTTTCTAATTTTAAATGCTAATTAGAAATGCAATAGAGAACTTTGAAGATTAAAAAATAGGGAAGTTTGTGGAATGTTGAGCATATTGTCAAAATAAGAAACCTAAGATTTATAAGCATAGAGAATCTATTCTAAAGACTAGCCAGGTATGACAAAAGAAAGAAGAACAAAGTTGATAGTAAATGAATAAGTACATTTTGAGAAAAAAAATCATTAAGTTGAAAGGCAAGAAACTTCAAATCAAAAAGTTCACAGCAACTACTAATATTTAATTTTTGAAGTATCCTGTTTTTGAAATAGTGGCATAATTTATAAATTTTCTATATTAAAACTTGTATTAAAATGTAGAAATTTATATAAACTGTAACCAGAATAAGATCGAATAATGTATGAGAATATTTTAAATGTCAAGAATCATAACATCTGGTCTGGGGATAAAACTCAATGGTAGAGCACACACTCAAGCCTAGATTTGATTCCAGCACTGTGAAATAATATCATAACATCTGTTGAGTTAGATTTCTCTTTGAACCCTAATGGTATGGATTAAAATGTATTAAACAAACACAAAATAAGTATTACAGTTTGCTTTTATATTTGTGTGGTGTTATTTAATAAATGTTGTAAATTGTTTATTTAGCACATTGAATTTTTCACTGTTTAAATTTGAAATTAAATGAAGTATACATTTTAGAGAGAAAAGTAGATTCTATCATTTTTAAATTTCTTTATTTTCATTTCATGTTTCTAACAAAAATTAAATAAATGAGCTAGTCCACAACATAAAAGGTAAGCATGAAAGACTTAATATATACAGGAAGGCTTCTGTACCAAATAACAAAAAAAAAAAAATCTGAATTTTGCTCCTAGCAAATGTCATGAACACATTTTTATTTCCAAAATGCAAGACATATCTTGGCTTCCCCAAGTACCCTAATTTGTCAGAAATCCTGTATCTTCTTGAATGCTTAGGAGTTAATGGACCTCCTACTATCAGCAAAGGAGTATGTTTTAGTATTAATTTCCATTACTTTTACTTATGATAAAGCATGATGAGACAGGTTATTGAGTGTGAAGTCTATAAAAAAGCCAAATTGAGAGAAGGATAACTCTGTACTATTTTCACACTATTATCGATATATGTTTTCATCTTCCTGTTAGTCTTAGTCCTGAGATTTTTTTTATGTCTAAACAATGTATCAAGTGTCAATATATATATTCAAGTCCAAAAAGAAATTTCTATTCAGTAAGAAATACCTTAAAACCCACTTGATGTGCTTTACAAATGAGTTCATGTAGAAAATAAGATTTCATTAGTTAGAAAGAAAAATTGGCAAAATGGTAGTACTCTAATACCATTTTGGCAATGACTTTATCAGTAATGCATTATTTGCTTTACAGGAAGTGCTGCAACTATATGCAGACATAAAATGCATAGTAATTTGTTATTTTTTCCCTTTAGCAAGGCAGACTAAGTGTCTTTCAGCATATTTCAAATCTTGGGCATTTTTAGTTAATTTATTTACCTAGAACATTTCAGCTCAAAAGCAATATCTGCTTTCTGTCTTATATTTTTATAATATTGATAGATAAAGTGAATGCTAGTATAAGTTATTTATTCATATTTTCTATATAGCTTAAACATCTAATATTTACCAAAAACTTGGATTACATAGAAAAGAGATAAATTCCAAAAGTTTATATATATATACATATATACTATATATATAAATGATGCATGTATTTGTAATGTAAAGTAAAAAGATTATTCAGTGTTCAATCTAAGTCAATCCAAGAGCTAAGATTTCTTCATTTTTCTATTGTATAGGAAAAGCATCAGTGTATAGAAATTGCTTTATCATGCTGAAATATTTGACATTAAGCTATTGAAAGAAACGAACATATTCTCTTTTATGCATATGAAAGGGATATTTCTGAAAGTGGACACTTATTTATTTATTCATTTGACAAATATGTACAGAACATATGCTGTATACCAGGCAATGTTTGGGTAAGATTGACAAAAATCTCTATCATTGTGGACATTACATACTAATTGAGGGTAGCAAATTATGTAATTCATTAGAAGGTGATAAGTGCTTAAAAACAGGAATAGGGACACAGGTCAAAGCTATAAAATATGTATATAGAGTGCAGTGCTACAGATGAAATTTTAGGAAGATTTTAAAAAGATTTTAAAGGCTGGGTATATAGCTTAGTGGTGACATATTGCCTAATAAGAAAAATACCTTGTATTCAATATCCAGCATGAAAAAAAACTTTACAAATTGTATAAAAGAAATATGACATGAATGCTCTTGTTTTGGCTTTGCTGAATGCTGTTTTATTCCTTTTATTTCTATAAAGGTTACTTTCTATAACATTCTTTACAAATTTCTCTTCTCCTTCCATTCTTTACCCATATTTCAATTTTTCAGTGATTACCTTATTGAACAGTGTCGTTTTTTCACTCCTGCCTTTAGCTTCACTTTTTTAATACACTTTATTGGGTATATTTCCACCCCACTTTTCACTATGTGATGAACTATAATTTTCTCATTACTCATGAGGCATTGGTTCTAGGATACTGAGATCAAATCAATAGCCAATCCAAGATCTGATTTGATAATATAGGATTATCAAAATCTGTGGATGCTCAAGTCTCATATAAAATTAAAAAC
Source organism: Geosciurus inauris (assembly GCA_004024805.1). Classification (NCBI taxonomy): domain Eukaryota; kingdom Metazoa; phylum Chordata; class Mammalia; order Rodentia; family Sciuridae; genus Geosciurus; species Geosciurus inauris. The sequence continues at coordinate 7,468 of PVHX01021390.1, forward strand.
CAATGTATAGACCCTACATACATCTTCCTGTTTACTAAATCATTTCTAGAATATTTATAATATCTAACACAATTTAAAGAGTATAAAAGCAGCAGCTGTTATACTATAGTGTGTAAAAAATAACAAGAAAATGAGTCTGTACATGTTCAGCCCAGAGAAGTTTTTACAAATAATTTCAATCTGCATTTGTGTCTATGAATGTGGTTCAACTATATTTTACTTCTTAATTAGTTTATTGTCTGTATTCCCCAACTTGATTATAAATTCTATGAAGGGAGAAATTTCCATTTATTCCCAATTGCTGTAGTACTATCCCTAAGTGGCACTGAGACTTAATAGGCACTCAACAAATATTTATTGAGTATACTTTTAATTAATCAAGTTATCATGCTTGACACATTTTATATCCAGTGAACTATTAAATCTTTTTTTCCTTCTAAATAACTCTTTAATCTGCACACACATATCTATTTCTTCTGACATCAACACACATTCTCTCCTGTCTTGATTATTATAACTACCTCATACTTTTCCCAAACTCTCTCTAGTTTTGCCTTTACAAATTCCTTATCTTCACTTTATCCAGAAGGAACTTGTTAAAATACATATCTGATTCACTCATTTTCATTTAAAAATCTTTTCAACGAAATCTTACGTTTCTCACATTGACACCCCAATGGCAGCATAATGTAGCTATGTCAATATTTCTAGCCTCATGACTTGCTATTTTATATTCTTTCCTGATATGTGATCCCAATGTGATTTTTTCATTTTAGAAAACTCTCAGTGATTTTTCTCCATTTTTGCATACTTTTGCACTTAAGAAAAACTCAGTCCTGAAATATATTCTCAATAATCACTCCCTTCAAGAATTGTTCAATTTTGGGTCAATCTATTTTCTCAGAGAAGATTTTTTAATACCTAGAAATTGTGTTTGCAAAATACACAGATCTCTAAACTTTTAATTCATAATCCTACCTCAGATTATAAGTACATAATTTAGGTACTGATTTATTAATTTTTGTCTCCTACGCTGAGCTGTATGCCTGATGAGAATGGAAACCATTTCTGTTATGTTTCTTTCACCCTGGTATCATCTACATAATAGATAGCTCAAAAATAAACCAGAAAAAAATATAAGAACAAAGTCTAATTACGTTGTATTCTTCCCAAATAAAATGATTGATAATAAAAGGAAATTTTTGCCTGATTAAAACTAGCAAACTTGAGAATAAATATCCAGCTGAGTTAGTGAATTTTCATGATGCTTCGTAGTGTTGACTTAGGTCAGCTGAATCATACTCAAACAGTAAGACTATTTGAAATAAGTCAGTAAGTAAAGTTTGTAAACCATATCAGTCTAAACAAAGAAACACACACATGCACACTCATATACACTTAGTGACATATATATACACACACACACTTGGTGATTTTTTTGTTTATACTTATATGTTTCACAAACTTTACTTACTGACATATATATATATTTATATATATAAATCCTCTTGAAAACCTATGTATTTTTGTTGATTTTCCCCTTTTTCATTATGCTTGATATTTTTGAAACAGTTTTGATACAGTTCATTAGCTTATTGCTACGTGGTAGTATGATGGGATTTCACTGAGATGCATAGCATAACATTTTTAGCATGAACAATGGAAATTACAAGGTTTCACAGAGAGTGTGTTGTGGAGATTGTTACAACTTGGCCTTAATGCTGAGTTTGTGAGCAGGTAGCTTGCTGTGATGGAGTGAGATGAAATTGGTGCCCAATCATTGGAGAAAGCTGTAATGATGTATGAAATGAAAATTTCTTGCCCACCCAGTGCAAAAAGAATACAAACCCTCCTTTGCAATCTCTGCTGTGCTATTTCCTCTAAAATATCATTCAACTGCAGTGGATAGAAAGTTCATAGTATAACAAAAACTTGCAGTTTATCAGAGAAAGTGAGAAAGAAGATTCTTTGGGGGATTTGGGAAAATGAAAAACTAGCAAGACTTATTTTTTACCACAAATATATTTCCCATGAAGTAAATAGGGTGCAATATTAACACAACATGTACACACACACACACACACACACACACACACACACATCTCACACCAGATGCATACTCTTTAGAAAACAAATTATCCAGGAAAACAAGTGTGTTGAAACCTCAATTCTGTTAAATATATTAAGCCACTATTAAGTTTTTTTTCCAGTGCTTTAAAGGAGCATATGATGAAATAAGCTATTCATTCACTAAGCAATGTTTTTTTAAAAAACTGGGGATTGAATTCAGAGATATTTTACCACTGAGCCACATTCCCAGCCCTTTTGCTGTTGTTGTTGTTGTTATTATTATTATTACTAATTTATTTGATTTTAGACAGGACCTAAATTGCTTAGGGTGTCACTAAGTCACTGATGCTGACCTTGAATTTACAATCTTCCTATCTCAGCTCTAGGAGTTGCTAGGATTATAGGCATGCTCCACCACTCTGGGCTCATTAAGCAATTATTTAGTCTGTGCCACACATCTCAGCACTGAGTACACTTAGGAGCAAAGCAACAAACACCTCTGTTTTAATGAAATTTACATTCTAATTGCAACAACGAGATGAATAAGCAAAGTATATAGTGTTTTCAGTATTGCACTGAGGAATAAAATCAACAAGGGAATTGAAAGAATGAAGTACAGATTTTTTTTTTTTCTATTATAAATGTTTTGTCTAACGACCTCACTGAGAAGCTCTTTGAAAAGTCTTGAAAGAAGCAAGGAAGAAGCCATTCACTATTTGAAATAAGGGCATTTCAAGCACAGAGTAATACAAAGAAAATAGGCAGGAAAGTGTCTCAAATATTGCAGAAATACCCTTGATATTGGTGAGCATATACAAACTGAGTTAGAAGTTGAAAGAGGAAGCCAGAGTGTTAATGGGACCAGGCAGCCCTTCTTGTAAAGGTTTATATGTGAGTGCAAGCTCTGTTTAATTTTGGAGGAGAAAGTCATTGGGAAGTTTAGATCTAGGCAGAGTGACATGGTCAGGGATATTTGAAGAGGATCATCTGTCAGGATGAAGAACAGTCAGGAATGATTACATTAATTCAGGGCAGATGGAATCACATCCTGTGCTACAATAGTAACAGTAGAATTCAAGAAATTGGGAAATTTAAAATAGAAAAGCAAAGAGAAAAATAAAATTAAAGCTATTTCAAACGAGTAACAATCACATTGAATAAGGAAAAAATAGCATAAAAAGAAAAAGAAACTGCTAACTAACATAACCTTTAAACTAGGAATTTTATAGCATATGCTCATTAGCCCACATTCAGCATATCCTAATAATGTGATGATTTAAAAAATATGAGTCATATTTCTAAGGTTTGAAGAAGGTGGTTACAAATACAAAAGGGGTTGGCTAAAATAAAATATGATATTGGGTGGGAATGGGATGTATCAGCATAAACCATAATAAAACATGTAATAAACACATACACATAAGTACTTCCTGAAATTTTCCCCCCTCTTAAAGGGCAGAGAAACAGAAATATCTTAGCAACAACGAATACACCTGGTATCCAGATGTTGATGTTTAAATATACTTGCTACTGAAACCATACCTCTGTAGATAAATGATTACAAGGGCTGGGAAATAAAATAGAAAGTACAGATCTAGCAAAAATATGTCAAAAATATGTTAACACAGGGGCCAGTTGATGAGGTTCTTCTTGATAATCAATTTGGACATTAGAAGAAATAGTGATAGTTATTTATTATAATACATAGAATAGTATAATAATTCACTAATCCATAATAATACAAATATGCTCTTAAACAATTAATGGTAGAAAAGGATAAAATGTATGTATTTATAGTAGATTTCCAAATAATTAACCAGTAAATGTAGAAGAAAGGATATAGCTAATTAATCATCATTTGGCTACCATCAATTATAATTAATTCATTCAAGAACCAACAATGTCAGCTAAACATAATGAGTGAAAGTTAGATGAGGAAGAGGTTGTCCATAGAATCTCACAGTATCTCCCTACCAATTACTCACTAATTTCAAGGAAAAATCATATAAACCTAACAGTTACCATCATAAACCAGTGATCAGAATCAATATCACTCATAATGGGACAAAGTGATATTTTATTTCTCCTTATATTATACATTAGTAAGTTCATAACATCAGTCATATGGAACATATCCCAGAAATGCACATTGTGAATCTAATGGAGAAAATACTTAGGGAAAAAGTATGATCATCTTCTACTCTTAAAGGTCAAGACCTTGAAGGACCAAAACTAAGGAAATGCTATTCATTAGTGAAAATGTAAAGTAACCTAGTAAGTAAATGCAATGCTGTACTTCCTGATTCTAAGAATTTTACTATAGCAACATTAAAAATATTATTGTCCTTAGGAAATACATGCTGAAGAATTTAAGATAAATGGCATCATGCCTACAAATTACTCTCAAATCATTAATGGTAAATAGAAGCAAACACCTGAAGAAAGAAAGAATAAAGCAAATAGTGCAGTCTAAAAAAGTTCAAATTTCTGAAAAAACATTTTTAAAATTTCTATGTTCTACTCTTGCACCTTTTTTGAGGTTTGAAATTAAATCAAAATACAATGTTACAAAAACTATGTTTGAAATTTTATTCTTTTAATAAGAAAAAATGTCTTTGAGATATTGATTCCTCCAATGTAGGAACAATCTGCTTATTGTCTCTATTCCTCTTACTTTAAATATATCTTTATCATTCAGTAAGAAAGAACTCTTGTTCATACCTTATGAAATTATTTTCTAGTGGTTTTAATTTGTTGCTTTTTAAAAATAAATTTTCCTTCACCAGAACCTATTTTGATATTTGCATATTTTCTTCATAGTTATTCAATCAAAATATACCTTAATAGTTTCAATAGGTTTCAGTTTGGAAAATTACATTCTATTTTTCTTCTCTTCTTTTTAGATTAACAAAATATTCATAATAAGATACCTCAGAAAGGACAGTAAAAGCACATTCTACTGGTGATTCTGATTAGGAAAATCTAATGCTTATTATTAATTTTGAAAATATATTCACAAATACCTATTTTATTAACAAATGAGAGCTTTAGGTAATCAATATTTGAAATTTTATGAATATTTAGAGAATTGTTGTAGTTTATTCTCAAGTTGTGCTAACATTTTAATTTTGATGTTTAGTGTATCTTATTATGGAATGTATGTAGATTTAACTTTTTAATTTTTCAGTACTTCTTGGTCATGTGAACTTTTCAATTTGTAACATTATAAACTCTCATTATTTTATACAAGATAAAGTTACTAAACCAGCAATTTAGTGTCATTGAATAGACCATTGGAATAAATAAGTAAATGGTTACGTAAACAGTGTTTCTATTCAGACATGGAGTAGGGGGCAACAGGTCTTTTCCTAACAGAAAGGAACAAAGGGAAGAATCTCCATAAAAAGGTTGTATCTTGATCCAGGAATGAGAATTCTGAGATTGATAGATGCACTGTTTGAAATGATAACCCTGAAGTGCAAACTATTTCTGTGATCAATGCGCTTGAGATTTCTTGGAAATACTTTTCTTCCTGATAAAAACATGTAAAAAGAAAGCTTTGTAAAACCCCCAAATACTTCTTTACTGCTCAGGATTCCTTTATGTCCTTCAAGAATGTCTTGTTAAAAGCTACTGCAGCCATATTGAGTCTCCAAATGGACAGACCAGAGAATCATGAAAATGCCAACTTGCCACTCAACTGCTTTTGAAATACTGTACTATGGTAACTACTTACATATTCTGAAGTGGTATAAGTAAGCCATCATTAGCCAGATATTCTTTTACTAGAAGTTAACACAACCTGCCTGATATGTACTTATAACAGTAACCATAGAAGATATTCAAAGCAGTGAAATCAGTAAGGTGTAGTCACACACAGAGAAGTCACCTTCAGCCACATCTATCCTGACTGGGAAACAAGTAAAGACTTTGATGGGCATTGACACCTCCATATGCAGAGGTACTCATTCATGAATTCAGCCAACTGTGGATTGAATGTATTTGGAAAAAATTTTGCTTTTGTACTAAATACATACATATTTTTCTTATCTATATTCATTAAAAATACAGTACTATGAATATTTAAATAATATTTGCACTCTATTAAGTATTATAAGTAATCAATAATATTTAGAAGTATGTGAACATATAGGTTACATAGGAATACTTTGTGATTTTATATAAGGGACTTAAGATTTGAAGATTTTTTTATTTGTGGCATTTCTGCAACAATCTCTCTTGGATACTGGAGGACCATTAGATAGAAAAATGTGATATCAGGAAACTGATATATCTTATTTATAAAGTTAGTTTCATGTTACACTCAGAAATTTATCATTTTGATTATAAATTTTTAAGTGCCTGGAGAGAAGGGTTCATATCAATTAAGGTAAGTGGACACATAAATAACAAATTCTGTTTAACTGTTCTAGACATATTATGAGACATCTGTCACAGTAATTTAACCTATTCACAGTTATTGGGAGTACCTTATATCAGGAAGAAGAAGGGTAAATCTTAGAGAAAATACAGAATAATGCAGATATTCTATTGACCATAGCCTTATTGTACCAAGACATTAGGTTATATTTCTAGTAGTATTTTCTTATTTAATACTTAAACCACTCTTACTAGAATCTTCTACAGAGAAGAAAAAAAATTAGAGAGGTCTGAAAATTGACCTAGGTTACACAAATGACAAGTACTGACATCAGTGCCAACAATCTACACTCTGCAACATCAAAGTTTGCATTTTCGATTGTCAGACTACAAACAATTGCATTTTTTTAAACAAAGGAGTCCACACAAAATGTACTTCTTGACTCTATTTCAGAATTGTTCAATTGACAAATGTCTTCTGTTACAATATCTTTGTTGATTAAATAAGTCTGCTTAAAGTTTTAGGACATTGCTAACTCTCACATTTAGATGTAACATCTGTGACTCAACAATAAAACCAGTTTATTAGGGTTGCAATTTGTTGTTATTATTCATGATAAACAGACAGATAATTCTTACACTACTAAATTATTTTGTCTCGAGGCCTAAAATAATTATGTAAATAAAGAAACAGGGAGACAAATGAGAGGATGAAGATAAACTCTAAAAGGGGGACAGATAAGTTTCAGGAAATAAGAGACAATAGATAATACATTAATACAAAGCATTTTTATAAAGGCTTATTGATGACAGTTCATTTGTTTAAGAAAAAAAACTACTGAATATTTAGTATCACCATGGGTTCCGTGAAGTTTGCGAGAGCTAAGCCATTCAATTAGAAAACTGTGCAAACATATAATCTTATGATTTTATAAAAACATTTTGTAAAAATTATGATATACAAGACACATAAATGTAGAAAGAATAGAATATGTACAAGTATTACAACTACAATATCCACAAACTGTAGAGAAACTGACATCATCTGACTATATATATAATGGTTTCAAAATATAATTTAATTAGTATTCAAAGAGCAAAAGACAACCCACTCTAATGAATAAAGTGAGCCAAATAGTTACATGTATTTAGCAAAATTTCTTTCTATTGATTTAAAGACAAGATTTGAGGGGGAAATTAGCTAGTATGAATCTGTGTGTTACAACAAAAAAAAAATAACAGTAACAAAAATGTAATTTATGTAAAATTTAAGTGATATAAAAATATAGAATTGGTGACACTGATCTACTATTTCTGTGAGATAAAAATTTTCAAATACACATAATATTTAAAGTGTTTCAATATCATGATACACTCTACTTTCTACTCAAGTAATATTGTTCTTATAGATCAATTATACTCTCCTTCTTCTCAAATTGGTGGGCCCTTTCACTTTTCTGTGGTGGTGGGTAATTTCAGAGGTCAACTTGATTTGCTCAAGGAATACCTAGAGATTGCATAATGATATATTTTGGGGTGTGTCTGTGAGAGTGTTTTTATATAATATTGGGGTATAAATCTGAGTGGACTAGGTGGAGAAGATCTACTTTCAATGTGAGTGGGCACATTCAGGTGGCTTGGTACCCAGATAGAAGGAAAACAGGGAAAAGGCAAATTGTTTTCTTTTTCCTGGGGCTGGGATATACTCCTCTTCTCATGCCCTTGGACACCACAACTTCATGCTTTCAGGCCTTTCATTGCCCCAGGTTCTCAAGCCTTAAGACTTGGACTGAGGCACAATACTACTACTCTTCAATTTGTAGACAACCTATCATGGGATTTCTCAGCCTCCATGATCACATGAGCCAATTTATTAGGGGATGTATTAGAAATCTCTCTCTCTCCCTCTTTCTCTCTCCAACCCTAATTAATATACTTGTATGTTCTCAGGTAGGTGTGAACTAGAAGAAACTTATTTATGAGAAGACGAGAGGCAGCAGCTATTTATATGTTTAGAATATCCTTGCATTACTACCAAATAATGATGCAGCCATGAATATTGTCACTTGTCTGAAACAGCAGCCAGGACTATGGTTCCTCCAACTCCTTTTAGATCTTCTCTGTTAACCACTTAAGCTCCTGAGCCAGGAGTATGGTTGGCTACATAGTGAAGGTTCTATTATTTCCTCAATGTCATTTATATCACAGGACTTGTATACTCAAAGATGATGGGAAACCTGTAGGAGTTTATGTCTAGGTTCCCGATCATCATCTCAGTTTTTAATCAGTATCTATTTTCCAATTAGACTGTCTTTCCTTACTGACTGCCTATTCTATTCCTTTAAGTCAAAACATCATAGACAGAAAAAGTAGATTTACATAGTATCACTTGATTGACCAGTTCCCAAATAGTACAATGCCATATATATGCATATATAAATATATATATGAAATTATATTTGAATGATTTTTATATACCTTTTCTAAAATTATTTGTCTTATAATTGATATTTTAATATACTTACTTTTATGTTGTATTAAAGATAAATAGAATTCTAGCTTTTAAAATATTATTCATATTCATTTTAACTACTTATTTTTTTCTAAGAGCTCAAATTACTTTTTATAAACAAAGAATCTTGTGTTATTTATTTATTTATTATTATTATTTTTGGGGAGGTTGTTTTTTGGTACTGGGGATCTAACCCAGAGGCACTTTGAGCAACATCCTCAGCTCTTTTTATTCTTTATTTTGAGACATTGTCTCACTAAATTGCTGACAGTCTTGCTAAGATGCTGAGGCTGACTTCGAACATGCAATCTTCCTGTCTGAGCCCCCAATTTGTTGGGATTACAGTTTGCATCCCAGTGCCCAGCTAGAATCCTGTTTGTGATTTGTGGATGCAGCATTATGGCCATCTTTTTGACTGTGTTAATTATATTTGTTTCAAATTCTCATTCTTCTAATGCTAATAGTGTTCTTTTCCTATCATGTTGGATTTTATCATGGAAACTTTTGTGCTGCTTGTTCATTTTTATTGTTCATTCATTCTGATTGTTTTTCCTAAATATTTAGTGATTTGTGATTTAGTGTTTGCTATTGTATGTGTACTGCCCATATACCTAATTGGGGATGCTTGATTTCAATGCAGATGGTAAAAGCAAGAAAGAGACAGGTTCTGGGCAGGGTGGTTGTCTTTTTTCTGTTGGAGTCTGTCATGTCTGCCCTTCATCTCAGCCATGTATTCTTGGTCATGAACTGTAGTATTTGGGTAAATGTTTCTGCTACTTCACATTCTTCAAGGAGTGGCAATGTTGAAGAGTTCAAACTACTTCTTTTACCTGTTCTTTATAGGCCACAGGTCCTGCCTGTGATCTTTCTCTTATTTTTGTGTGCCTTGGAAGTACCTGAGTGCTCACAGATTAAATTGTAAGTGTCCAGTGTTGTGACTCTGAGCATACAACAAAGACATTATTGAAGGGGTTTCTGATTTGGAAGAGAATTTAAATAGCTAATCCTTCAGGGTCTTTTTAATTTTTGACTTCTGATTTGAACCACTATACATTTACCTGTATTGCTTGCAACCATCAAGGTAACACTCTCCTTTGTGCATTATTGCTTTAAAACTTTATGATAATTAACTAAAAAGAAGAACATAAATAAAGGAATGCACCCCAGAAGTTTTCTTTATTAATGTTCTATGACAGAATTAGAAATATGCTACTATCCCCCAAGGGGGTGACTAATTTAGCAGAGTAGGAGTTTTGATTAAAAAGGAATGAAATGTCTGATGCATAGTCTATTTATCAGTTATTATGATATTAAAACACTCTAATCATTGTGGTGCCTAAATTAAGACTTCACAGCCTAAATGTCACTTCATTTTGCTTCTTTTGATTTGGTGATGTTTTATGAGCTTATTATTTGTGCATGTGTATATATGTGCATATGTGAGTGACACACATTTTCACTGATCTTTAAAGAAAAATAATGCAGCAAAAAATCTTTGTGACACAGTTTTAACTATTTCTCCATGTTTTAGGAAAAATAAGGCAAATAGAGAGAATCTTGTAAATCCTGAATTAGCAAGTCATTCTCAAAGATGAGATGTTGCTGTAACATATATTCTGTTGGAATTAAATAGCCAAAAGCAAGTTGTTAGAATTTATAACTAGTATTTTAAAATATAAGATTGAATCTGATAGACCCAAATATTAAATGTTATACCATGTCATTTTCTTCACTATTGCTTCTAATCTTGAAATAAACAACAGGAAAAAGAGAAAATATCAATGTAGGCTTAGAGAGATACTTATTCGATGAATATGTTTATTTGATTATTTTAAGTCTGTAAATTTTTTAAAGATTTTAAGTACCAGTGAATGCTTAACATAAATAACATCATCAAATAATTTTTAAATGACAATACTGAAGCATATTTATAGGGTACAGTGTGATTCAATACATGCATACACGTGTAAAGATCAAATAAGGATAATCAGTATTCTGTCTCCTCAAACATTTGTCATTTTTATGTGTTAGGGTACTTAGGATTCCTTTCTTCTAATTATTTGGAAATACATAAGAAGTATTTTGGACCACATTTACCCTCTGTGCTTTGGAACACTAGAACCTTCCTTGAATTTTGTCTATTAAACTATATTTTGTTATCCATTGTCAAATCTCTGTATCTACCCTCCCCAATATACTTTCTTTCCACTAGTGACCACAATTTTCTCTTCTACAAGATCTTCTACAAGATCAATTTTTCTAGCTTCTCCAAGTAAGAACATATGTTTTGGTTCTTCTGTTCCTGGTTTATTTCACTTAACCCACATCATACAGTTCTATTCATTTTTATGAAAATGACAGGATTTCTTGTTCTTTATGGCTGAATAGAATTCCCTTGTGTACATATACCACATTTTCTGCATCTATTAACCTGCTGATGGAAAACTTGGTTGACAATCATGAATAGTGCTGTAATAAATGTGAAAATCCTGGTATATTTATGATGTAATTATTTCATTGCCTTTAAGTATATCTCCAGCAGTGTGATAACTCAAGGTAGTTCTATTTTTAGTGCTTTGATAAACCTCCATTCGTTTACATAATGGCTGTACTAATTCACATTTTTACCCACAGAATTCTCCTTCCTCTAAAACTTCACCATAATTGTGATTTTTTCGACCATTCTAATTGGGGTAAGATGATAGTTCATGGAAATTTTAAGCTGCATTTCCCTGATGAGCAGTGATGAGTATTTTTATATACTTTTTGGACATTTTTTAAACTTTTATTTTATTTTATTTGCAATGCTGGAGATCAAACTCAGGGCCTCATATATCCTAGGCAAGTGCTCTGTATCTTTAGTCTTTGTTTGCCTATTACTAAATATTCTTTTGAGAAAAGGTTATTCATATTATCTTCTCATTTTGAATCATATTGTTTGATTTTCTGCTATTGAACGTTTGAGTTCCTTATATATTCTGGATATTTATCTGCTTTCAGTTAACAGATCAGAAATATTTTTTCACATGATTCAAGTTGTTTCCTTTGCATGAAGAAGTACCTTAACATTATATCACCACATTTGTCTATGTATACCTTTTTTTGCCACTGTTTTCTCGGTGACTTTTTCATACAATCTTTGCCTATACCAATGTCTTGAAATGTTTCCCCTCCTTTCTTCTAGTAATTTCTAGTAATTTCCTTATTTTTGATTTTTGTATATGATGAGAGGAAGAGGTATATTTTATTTTTCTGCATATAGATATCCTATTTTCTCCAGTACAAATTATTGAAGACACTATCCTTTCTCCAATGTACATTGGTGGCCCTTTGGTCAAAGATCATTGGGATATTCATACATGGATTAATTTGTCATTTCTCTGTTCTATTCCATTGGTCCACGTGTTGGGTTTTAGGCCAGTTTCATTCTGCTTACTATAACTTCGTATTTTGTTTTGAAGTCAATATTGTGAGGACTCCAGCTTTATTCTTCTGACATAAGACTGTTTGGCTATTTGGTACTTTTGTGGTTCCTTATGAACTTTGTGGGTTTTTTTCTATTTCCCTGAATAATTTCATTGATATTTTGACGAGATGTCATTGAATCTATAGATGACTTTGAGTAGTATGGACATTTTAACAATATTAATTCTTCCAATTCATGAACAGGGCATATCCTTTCATATTTTATGTGAGCTCTTCAATGTCTTTCATCTGTTTGATAATTTTAATGTAGCTATATTTTACTTTCATAGCTAAATTATTCATAGATATTTTATTTTATTTTGGTAAATACTATAAATGGAATTTCTTTCTTGATTTCTTTTTTTAAAATATATTTAATTTTTTTTTTTTAGTTATAGATGGACACAATATCTTTATTTCGTTTATTTATTTTTATGTGGTGCTGAGAATTGAACCTAGTGCCTCACATGTGCAAGGCAAGCACTCTGCCACTGAGTCATAACCCCGCCCCTCACTTAGTTTTCAGAGATATTCTTCAGATTAATATAGCATTGAACCTGTGAGAATACAGACTTCAGAGTTCTACATCCCTGAGGAGGTATCATGTCTTTGTCACTATCTAGTGATGTGAAACTTGCACTAATTATTTTATTTCAAATTCCAGTTCCTCATACATAAAATGGGGTCATAAAATGATTGCCTTCTAATTTGACATATAAACAAACAAAAAAAAACAAGGGCATAAAATGTTTCATGCTGTGATTGACACAGATTATGTTACTGAAAGTAGTGGATACATTATTAAAGATTTCCCATTCCTTGGGATATTAGGGATTGAACCTGAGAGAGTTTTACAACTGGATAAATCCACTGCCATTTATTTCACTTTTATTTATTTATTTTTCACTTTGGGTCCGGATCCCTGTAAGTTCTTGAAGCTGGCCATGAATTTACTATCCTCCTGCTTTAGCCTACTGAGTAGCTAGGATTACAGGCATGTGCCTTCATGCCTGGCAAGATCACCCATTTCTAAAGGATTGATATCAGCCAGTGCACTTGCCCAATTTGTGTAACTCTGATTCCATCTGTAATTCTAGTCTAGTTTTCATTTGCATATGTTTTCTTTTAATTTTCACAAGAGACCGGTTATCAGTTTGGATAAAGTGGAAAGACTATAGAATTTACATGATTAAATTGAGAATTAGGGCCCACTAATCTGTAACTTGTTTGTTCACATTTTACTTTACAGTGTCTTTAAGGCCTATTGTCTTTATGCCACTCTCCTCAGAAATAATTATTGCATTTTGGGCTGGGGTTTAGCTCAATGGTAGAGCACTTGCCTCACATGTGTGAGGCACTGGGTTCAATCCTCAGCACCACAAAAAAACAAATAAACAAAATAAAGGTATTATGACCATCTACAACTAAAAAATATTTAAAAAATACTTATTGCATTTTAAGTATTGCTTTTTAAGTATTGCTTGCTCAGTAGCTTCAGTGATAATTACTGAGAGAGAGAGAGAGAGAGATCAGTTGGTCTATCAAGAGCTATACCAGCTCTTGGTTCTAGTGGCAATCTCACTCTTCTTCCAGACACAAAGATGCAAGTCTTTGATATCCTACCATAAGCCATTCACTCTTCATTTAGTGTGTATTAGATTTACATATGAACTTTTCCTGTCGATAACTTGTTTGGGACAAGATGTTTCCCTTTTTTCTTGTCCTTTTTAACCTTTCAAATCTTTGTAAGAAAATTAAAATAGTTAAAAATACACACAAAAAAAATGTGATGCTCAGACATCCAGTGCATTGTCAACATGTCAAGAGAGGAAACAAAACAAAAAGCAACTTTGAGATAGCCAAGAGAAAAGGAGGAACAGACTATATCACATATCATTGCTAGACTGAAAAAAAGTGTGTGTGTGTGTGAGAGAGAGAGAGAGAGGGTGCGTACAATGCTACAAAGAGCATGCTAATAATAACCAGACCCAGTAAGCTCTCCAAACCTTGGGAGCCTTGAGGAGAGGGTGTCTGCTGAAGATACATATTTTTTTAGGTTAGAAGGGAGCAGCTCTGCTTGAGCACCCCTCACTACCATGGACGGGCAGAGGTTGACTACCCTCCCACAGTGAGCTTTGTTTTAATTCTATAATAAATGTTTTCAGGGAACTCTGAAAAATGCAGTCGTTTTTTCTTCGCACCTCAAGGGTTCTCTATGTTTAATTCTATCATTAGTTGAAACCATAAAGATAAACCATCGATTCAAAGTGTTTATTATGCTCTGAAGAATGCAAACAAGGTCAGTTATCCTCCTTGTCTCTCTCTTTCACACTTATCGGACCTGCAGTGATTGCTGGTGATCTCTGCAGATTTTCTCTGCTAGATGAAAACCCAGGATGAAGCCAAGAGGGACAATAGCTTTGAATTGAAACTGAACAGAAATTTGAATTCTACAAACACATTGCCATTTCATGTTTATTTAATGCACAGAAAGTTTGGCATTCAAAAGAGAGTGTGGAAATAGTGTGATAAGAATCCATGCTAACAAAGACCAGTTCCTTCAGATTCTTATATTCAAAGGAAACACAAAACATACATTGGAGGATTTTGTACTAGGTTGTTTTGATTTGTTGAGTTTCTTTTCTTTCTTACTATTTTTTTTCCTCTTTGCTAAGAGCAATGTTTCAGGGAAAAGGGACATGGTTAGCTTCAAAACATATTAGTGGACATTTGATTGGAGATAATATTTGGAATAAAATGAAAGTAAAGTTACTTACTGTGTGTGATTGGAAACAAATGGGCTAGTATGGAACACAGAATTATGTATGATAGCACTAATAGGAAAAGGAGGAAAGGATGTCAGGAATAGTAAAAAATAAAGTTGTTTCTGGCTTTAAATTTTATTATTATTTGAGTGTGCAATGATAGAAATAATGTTGAATTGGAGAGCACTAATATGAGTTCTATTCTGAATCCATGTATAGTGCATATTGCTTTGTAAACATTATTTTAGCTCCCCATAGAACAAATATGTGGGGATGATAGTGTTATTGTCTCCTGTTTTGTTTTAACCATCATATTGCCTATTATGAAGCACTGTTTTTAGCCTCTGAGACACTAGAGAAAAGTAATAAGGGATCACAGTAATCTCTGTTCACTGGGGCATCTGGAGATAACTGTGACTGTCCTTCTCATATCTATTTAAAATTGAAGTTACTATGTGTAAAGAACTACAGTATATACCCCCTTACAGAATTATCACTCAGTTCTTGTAAGTAATAAGTGTTAGGTTAAGGTTTGTTCTGTTTTCCACCCAGAATCTTATTATTTGAACCTGGCTTGAATGTAATAAACACTATAAATATTCTGGCAGTTTTACGTGGAGGTTGATATCTTATGCTGAAAACAATATCACAGCAAACAATAATGGGCTCTGTCTCTGGCATTAGACTTAGAAACAGACACAAAGCCCAGGGAGATGAGCATCAGTGGAAGATTTTATAAGAGATGAATGTTTCTCTTTACCATGACTCACAGTGATGCTGCTAAACAAAAATATGCATGTTGCCTACCTGCCAATACAGCCGCAAGCCTCCATGTGGAATTCTGAGTTCAACTGGAAATAAAAAGAATGTACCAAATCGACTTCAAATGAGCAACTATGGCCCCCATTCAATTATTCCAAAAGCTTTTTAAGTGACTCCTAAAAGCCATTTGAAATCTATGAAAACGTTTCCTTGGTTTCTACACACAATCTAAACACAACTTTTGCCACTTTTTTGGGTTTGTCTACTTCTAAACCTCAATTTGCTCCCAGGAGCACCTTTGCCTTTGGTATCTTTTTACATTGTAATGGCAATTCTTGAACTTATTTTTCTGAATGAAATAACTTCACAAAACTTAATTTTTATTGCAATCATTTTATGTGGAACTTACAATTTGACTAAATTTATATATTTAAAGGAAGCTCTAAAAAGAAAAGGGAAGGAATTTTTAATGTTCAATAGTTGGTCTACCTTTATTGGTATGCTGACTCCTTCAAATAAAACTCAGAGAAAACTCTGAACATAATTAGGAGTAACAAAGAACTTTTTCATTAGAACAAAAGAGAACTATTTCTGGATGATCTCTGCATACATCTCTTACCCACTACCCATTTTTATCTTCCTATACTACTAAAAACACTTTCTACTCCAGTTGTTCTGACTAAACATGAAAAAAGTGATCTGACTTCGAAGATGTTTATATCAACAGAACTTTAATAAGTAAGCAAACCAAAATCCAAAGGAATTTCCTCATCTTAAAAACCATACAACTGGCAGGGTATGGTAGTGCACGACTTTAATTCCAGTGACTTAGGAGGCTGAGGCAGGAGGATCATAAAAGTTTTAAGCCAGCCTCAGCATCAAAGCAATGCTCTGAGCAACTCAGGGAGACCATGTCTCTAAATAAAATATAAAAATGGCTGGGGATGTGGCCCAGTGGTTAAATGCCCTCAGGTTCCATCCATGGTACTATATACACACACAAAAATACTCCCCCCAAAAAAATACCCCACACAACTGGCCCATGTTCAGAACTAAATTATTACAAAAATTCAATCCTTTAGTTAAAGTCTTAAAGCCAACAGACTACAAATTTCTGAAGATAAAGCCCTAGCAAAATTATTTCAAGTTAAAGACACTGTAGGTCAAACACATTGATGGTGCTCTGAGAATAAATTATACGAATCGCCAGAGCTCCTCATTTTATTATCTTTTGTCCAGCACAGTGGAGTTGAATATAGACACAGGATAATTATGTTTTATAGTATTATTTATTATATAATTAATATTATATTGATTATTCATAATATTAATTATTTATATATTTATTATATTATTTATATTATTATATTTGTTTATATAAATGTATCAGTTGACACAGATATCACTGTATAAAAACTAAGTCCTATAGCTTTCCAGAATTTATGCTTTGACATATACAAAATCAGCAATATAGATATAAGAGTTAATATATACCATTCTCTCTGTCTCAACAATATATTTCACTTTGTACTATTTACTAAAAAATACATTTTTATATGTGATACCACTTGTAAATTCAATTGAAAAAACTTATTATGCAAAAGGCATTGCTAAACTAAATGTTAAGAAAATATATTATCTTTGTAAGTATTTATTGGTTTACTGTACATAACTGAATTAAAGCTGATCTTGGCAAAGCTGTCTAACTTTTAATATCTTTAAAGGGAATAAGGCCTGAACATTTAGAAGTCTCAAATATTCTTTAGATTAAGGATTCGATGTATTATAGGACAATTTAAAAAGGCCAATTCAATTAAAATAAAAATTGTAATATTTTCAGTTATTGTTTGCAATGAATATTAAAACTAAAAGCCATGACTAGTCTTTAACAGGTAATCAAATATTAATCAACAAAGGCTTATCAACATCTTTCACCACCCTCTAGATCACTCATTATTATCTAGGTTTTAAAAAATCCTAAAGAAGATTCTACAATTTGAATGAGACTTTAGGGCATTTACAAATATTAGTTATAAAACTTTTGCAGTACTTATCACAAATACAATTCTGTCTACCAAATTTCCTGACAGTAAATTTTATGCTGTTATAAAACTCTGCTTACTTTTTTTATCTAGTCAGTAACCATTTATGTTTACTTGAAAAAGTCAACAGTATACTTGGGGTATATATAATATTCCAGAGATTTACTGAAACTAAATATTTATTCTTATGCAAACAGATGTAATGAACTACCCATAAATTTCCCACACTAGTGCACTTTGATAAGAGGCACATATGAACTCTTCCTTCCTCCTACCCAAAAAGATTTTGTAAACATATATGTTTTGTTAGTTGTAAAATTCAGCTAAACGGTTTCATAAGAATTGGACCTGACATATAGGATCTTGTTGGCAATCAGACTTACATGAATCAAGTGTCTTACTCAGGATCAAGCTGTAACAATTATTTCAAATATGCAATCAAGAGGTTCAGATGGAGCTGGGAGTGTAGCTAAGTGGTAGATCACTTGTCTAGCCTTCATAAGGCCCTGGGTTCAATGCCTAGTACAGCAATAAAAACAATTAAAATTTTTAAAAAAGGTTCAGATGAAACAAAGTTTTGTAGCATTAAAGGAACTCTCTAGGTCCTTATATTCTATGTGCAAGATCAATCTCCCAACCTGACATAGATCAGGCCTACAAGTTAGATTTGCAACATTATTCACAGAAGAACACTTAAATTATTAAGCATTTCTATTTAATATACAAATAAATTTTATACTTTATATGATATTCTTCAAGTAATCAAGACTATAGGATCCTATTTACTGTAAATAATTCTTAACCAAAGATAAAATTGTATTTAATCACTAGCCTTAGCTTAGAATGCTGATAAAGGCTTAACTTCTTAGAAAATTGTAGGAGCACTCCCCATACCTTCAACCTGTCCCCTCCTTTCCCCATTCTATGCTGATGGACAGAGCACCTGACCTAGAGGTGCTCCATTGTTTGTAACTTCAGGGCCATGATTGGTCTGAGGATCCTACATAAGCTATTGTACTTTCTGGAATAAATGAGTTCTGCATCTCGCTCTGGCAGAGCAGTCTTACCAGCCCCCACAGTCTGGGTGAAGTGACTCCAAGGACTGACCACCCCATACCTCGTCCAGCAGGACCCCGCTCCATCCTCCCTGAGGGTCTCTTCCTTTCGTTCCCCAGTACCCAAACTCATTAGCAGACCCACACAAAGAATGACATAAAACAACAGAAAATATCATTAGTTTATTAATACCAAGGTCCAGTTGACAAGGAACTTAAACCAGATAACATGTCTTCTTCCTTTTCCTCTGGGTAGGGATATCCTATAAGCAAAAAGAGTGAATGGATCTCAGACCAACTAATTTAATACCTTTATTTCAATCTTCTATGGAAAATTAAATTTTACAAAAGTTCAATACACTACTTAGAACACAATTTATTTTAACAAGTTCAATAATTCTCAGATGAAAGAATTAAAGTTAATAAAAAAACTTTTCCAGAGCCATCAATTAATAGATTTTCTAGAATGGATATGATAGACAATGGGACTGAGAATTTTCAACCCTCTCTAAGTTCTTGTATGATTGCTTCAAGTTGATTATTCCTATATGTAACTATAAAAGAATCTCTTCTCTCCTTTATACACAGTTGAACATCAATGACAATCATAAATTCTCTAATATCTATGGACCATAAGTTGGTTGTATTTATACAACAACCTAGCCACAGCAAAGACCTATAGCCTCCTAAGCTTTTCCTGGGATCTTGTCATTTCGTTACAGCTTCCCTTTTTGAAATATATCACTGAAATCCGAACAGCATCTTTCAGTGTGGTTTTTGGTTGCCTCATAAGATGAAACATTTTATGGTGCCTCATTATATTACAATCTTTGATAGTAACTTATCTACCATCTCTCTTCTCATCCAATCATCATCAAATTTTGCATCTCATGTATAATTATATAGCGCTATATATCTTCCCATGAAACTAACCTATTACTCAAAGTAGAAAGCTTCATGTTACTTGGTAATTATCTATGTCACTAACTAATGTTTTAGTTTCAGCACTTTGAAAGCCTAGATTTAATGTTTGTTGATGGATCATATTTAAAAATTTATTTATAAGTTTTTATGCTGGATATGCAATTTTCTTATCAGGGATTTTGATAGAATTCAACTCCTACCTGGAGCAAAATGATTCCAGGTAGCCAAGGACATGGCAGAAAGTTCAAACTAAAGGAGACAATGACTGTACGAATAGTAGATGATAGTGCATGTTATAGGGTAATAGAAATGCTATGGAAGCAAAGAAATGTAACCTGGTACTCCAATAAAATAAACCCAGTCCATGAAATGTCAGATTTACATCACTTTTTAGAAGAATATTCATAAGTTAAGTTAAAACCCATGGGAAGAAAATACAGTGAAAGAAATGGGAAACTCCCTAACTCATGGCAACAGCATAGGTGCTGACAACCTCACAATTACTATGAAGGAAATGCTACCTAGTGTGTGAGAGAAATCAGAGACAAAAATAAAGATCCATAACAGACTGAAAAACTTAGGGGCAAGTTCAAATAAAACATCTGAGGAAAAATAATGTTGTTAAGTCCATATACATGGATTTTTCAAAGGCCTAGATGACTTACTACCATTTCTTTTTTCCTCAATATATTTGAGAACAAACATTAGAAAAGCTTTTAATTTTAATCTATATATTTATGTCTCTGATTTTTAGATCCTGAAACATGAGAAAATTCAAAATTTAGTTACTTTCTTTACCATATCCAATCTAATCACTCTCAAGAAAATGCCAATCTCTATCTTGCTCTTCATTTTCTCTCTTTTCTACTCTTAATGTAAGAATTCTTACTGTGAAGAATTTTGCAGTGCTTATATTATTTTTAGAGAACATTAGTAGTATATGGTAAGCAGATAATTCTTTTGCATACAAGCAAAATAATTTTCCCATGAAAAGATTAATAAATCCTCCTTCTGCTCTCTTGTTTCCATCACTAGTCCAGTGTCACCTAAAGGAAATATCAGGCAGCCACAAATGTCAGCTTCAGACATAACTTAAGCTTTCTAGGAGCTACAGTTCCAAAATTATAAAGCAATTAAAAAATGAAATAGAACTATATATTTTTATTTAATTAAATTTCTCCAATGCATTGTCATTTTGATGTATAATCCATACAAAATTAACAAAATATTTTACATCATTCTGTTCTTAAAATGTTTTCAAAACCCAGTGTCCATTTTATACTTACTGGGCATCTTTATTGTGACTGGTCACATTTCAAGTGCTCGATATCCACTGGGTCTAATGGCTACATATTTGTTTTTCTATTATTACTTAGTGTCCTCTGAGATTTTTCTTACACCACCAACCTCTGGAAAAAATGACTGTTATTCTGAAGGACAAAAGCAAATGCTACATTTTAATATTTTGTAACTTCACTTCAAAATAAAAAGAATTTTAGTTATTTGGGGGATTGCCAGAAAATAGTGAGATTGTTCTTTGAAACAATATACCATGGTTTTAAAAACAATTCTCAATGGTACAATTAATACTGAAATAAATCAATAGTTACATGCAGTATTTGTCAAGTTTTAATGGATATAAAGCATTCCTTAAGCATCCTTAATTAATTAATTAACTAATTAATTAATTAATATTAAGTGGATGGTATTTTTCTGTTTCCAGAACTTAAGGCAAGAAGAAGAGGCAAAGTTTTTTCCATAAGTAATTTTGACATGGATGCTGTTATGCCATGAAAGTTGAGAATAAGAAAGAAAGAAAGAAAGAAAAAGAAAAAAAGGAGACATTGCCCAAGCATACAAGGAGTATAAACTCTATTTAAAGAAAAGTAAAACATGAAGTAGTACAAGACAGCATGAAAATGTCATAGTTAGAGCACAAATGAGTAGAGAAATTGAAAATAAAATGTCAGGTAGATAATAAAAAGTGCAGTGAACCCCACTTGATCATGATGTACTATTTTTTTAATGTGCTTTTGTATGCGATTTGCCAAAATTTTGTTGAAAATTTTTGTATCTATATTCATCAGGGATATTGGTCTGAAATTTTCCTTTTTTGATGTGTCTCTGTCTGGTTTTGGAATCAAGGTGATACTAGCCTCATAGAATGAGTTTGGAAGGGTTCCTTCCCTTTCTATTTCGTGGAATAATTTGAGGAGTATTGGAGTTAGTTCTTCTATGTAGGTCTTGTAGAACTCGGCTGAGAATCCATCTGGCCCAGGGCTTTTCTTGGTTGGAAGGCTCTTGATGGCCTCTTCTATTTCCTTGCATGTAATTGATCTGTTTAAGTCATGAATGACCTCCTGGTTCAGTTTGGGTAGGTCATATGTGTCTAGGAATTTGTCGGTGTCTTCAGGGTTTTCTATTTTATTGGAATA
>PVHX01021391.1:0-29877 GCA_004024805.1 Geosciurus inauris
TAAAGATGTTTAATATGAAGAATGTAATCTGCTTATAATTTTGTGCAAAGTTAGAAAAATTATGATTGTAACAATATTTTTTCTATTTGCCTCAACAAATGTTTTCAGTGAATAGTGTGTACAGCTTCTGAAAATTTGTTTTTTTCTGTTATGTTTGATAACATGTATTAAAATGCAACTTTTGAGAAAAATAAAAAAACGCAAAAAAAAACTTTACTAAATAAGTTTATAAATATAAAGGTGAAAAAAGTAAACTTAAAGCTACATAAATAAGATTTTTATAATCTGAAGTAAAGGAAAAAATTGAAAAGAATTGGAAATGAAATGCTAGAATCTCAGGACCTACAGGTCCCTATGAAATGGTCTAACATATGTGTAATTGTAGGTAAACAAAGTCAGGAGATGGAGAATGGGATAGAATTTTTTAAATGTTTCTTTTCTTTTTAATTAAAGTGTATTACTTGCACAAATTTATGGGTTCCTGCATAACATTTCCACACATGCATATATTGAGTATTGATCATGCTCATCCTCCCTCCCCTACCCCAACTCCTTTCTCAGTCCCTAATAACCCCTCTTCTACTTTCAGATCACCTTTTATTGATAGATCTATTTCAGTTCAATGTGGAAACTACACAGTATATCACAATTTGTAATCCACTTCAGAACTTCAGATATTATCCTCATTACTATTATTCATATTGCTAGAGCAATTATTTAGTTTCCTTGTGGATACTAAAATATAAGAGAAAAGACATGATACGTGTCTTTCTGTGGCTGCTTTAAGAAATTTTACTTTTAAAATTGTATTCCTCAATTTCATGAAAAAATCAAATGTACCAATCCATGAAGATCACTAAAAACCAAATAAGATGAAAAGAAACTCAAAGGCAGATTAGAACCAAGTGGCTGAAAACCAAAAATACAGAAATATATAAAAATCCGTCAGAAAAAAATGACCTATTATACATAGGGGGACAACTTAAATGACTTATGACTCCTCCTAGGAAACTGTAGAAGTCAAAAGATAGTGTAACATCTTCAAAATGCTTAGAACAAAACCAGAGTGAAAACCAAAACCAATGCCTCTTAACCTAGAATTTTCTATCCAGTAAATATACCTTTAAAGAAAAATTTTTAAAAAAATATTTTTAGATAACCTAAGAGAATTTGTTGTCATCAGACTCAGACTCATGATAAGCTTTAAAAGCTACCTCAGACTAAAGTAAATGATACTACAGGGAAATTCGGATCTTTAGGAACAAATGGAAAAAAACAAAAATAGTGAACATTTTTGTAAATATAAAATGACATTTTATGTCTTTATGCTTTAAAAGTCCTATAACTGCCTACAACAAAATTATAACATTGTTTTGTAGATAGATATATATGTGTATATATACATATGCATGTATGTATAAAATAATGAATTAACCTCCCTCTAAAAATGCTACTGTTTAGCTTTATCAAGATATAATTGACAAATAAAAATTACTTAAGAGGTACAACTTAATAATTTAACATATGTTCACTTTGGGAAATAATTACTACAGTCAATCTAATTAGCATTCATCATTTTCTTCCTTGTCTTCTTTAGAAAATGCTATATTAATGACCACTTTGGATCATTTTTACTTCTTTATCTCTATTACAGATTTTTAGAGAAAAACATACAGAATTGGAGGAAATACTGCCCACAGCTGATAGTTATTTCTAGTATGATGGGGTGGCAGGAATATGGATGGTAAGAAAGAGATGATATACCACCATAGTTAGGAGAACAAACCTAAAATCAGACTGCCAGGGCTACAACCTTGGCACTACCACTTACTAGCTCTTCCCTTTATTGTTTGAAGATCCATTTCTTCCACAATAAATGAAAACACAAATACCTGTTTAAAAACATTGTCAACGGGATTTAATTAAAATATACCAGTAAAGTGTTTGATATAGTTTCTGGTACATATGAAATACCTAATAAATGCTAAGGTTTTTTTCCAGTTTCTAAGTTTTCTATTACACATAATTTTACTTTTATTATTAAATAATGTTTTATTATGATTTTGCTCCATTTCTTAAAAGCCCTACCATGATCATATATGTGACATCCAAAAAAAATGGCAAAATAATTTCTGGAAGTAAAAAGCAACAACAGTGAAAGTGTGGCATAGGAGGTTAATATGCCAGGGGCACTAGCTTTCCTGTACACCAGTAATGAATGGAGGTATTTGAAGTTAAAAAGCATATTGCTATTTATTTACATTGGCAACATGATAAATGAAGTATCTATAAATCTAACCAATACGTGCAAGATCTACATGAGAAAAACTATAAAACTCTAATGAAAGATATCAAAGAATGGAAAAAAATAGATTTTCCATCTTCATGGATAGGAAGACTCAATATTATCAAGATGCTGTTTCTTCCCAATTTGATCTATATAGAGATCTAAAGATTAAATGCTGTTCTAATCAAAATTTCAGCAAACAGTTTTGTGAATATGAACAAATCCATCTAAAGTTTGAATGGAGATATGAAGGTTCCAGAATAGCCAACTCAACATTGAATAAGAGGACAGTCAGGGGATTAATGCTCAGTTTTGAGACCATTATAAAGCTGCAGTAATTAAGACAAAGTCATCATGGCCAAAGACCAGTCAACTAGATGAAAATACAGAGCAGAGAGCCCACAAATAGAGCCACATAAACACATCCAACTGATCTTTGACAAAAGAGCAATACAATGAAGCAATTTTTTCCCTTTTTTAACAAATGGTGCTGGAACAACTGGACATCCACATCCCTCCACCCGCCCCCCCAAAACACAGAATCTAGATAAGTTGTACAACCTTCATATAAATTAATTCAAGGTAGACTATAGACCTAAGTATGAAAACCAAAACTGTAATATTCCTAGAAGATAACATAGGAGAAACCAAGATGACCTTGCTTAGGGCAATAACCTTCTATATGCAACAGAGGCATGATTCATGAAAGAAATTATTAATAAGCTGAGATTCATATAACAGATAGCCTGGAATTCTATAAAATTAAAAGTTTCTTCTTTGCAAAAAGTAAATGTCTCTACAAAAAGACAAAATATACAAAATGCCAGTAATATGTAAGTTTAGAAACAGAGCAATTATGAACTCTAGATGTTGAACTCTGAATACACGCTCTTATTAATGACTTTTAGAAGGGCTGATGTCATGGAAGGCATAACCACACCTAACAATTACTTCAATTTACTAATCCATCAGAGCAGACCTGTTTGAATTCAGTTGGTAGTCCCAAATGTGTGACCCTGGACTAGCAGTGTTAGCATTATCCAGGAACTTTTTAGAAATTTAAATTATCAGACTTGCCTTCAGATCTACCAAATCAGAAACTAGAGACTGAGAACAGCTATTAGTGTCTTAAAACCCTCTAGGCAATGCTGGTGCTTGCTGATGTTTAAGAACTTTTCTTTCTAGGCTGAGCACCATGGCACATGCCTGTAATCCCAGAGGCTCAGAATTCAAAGCCATCCTTAGCAATTTAGCAAGTCTCTAAGCAATTTAGTGAGAACCTGTCTCAAAATTTTAAAAATTAAATTAAATTAAAAGGGCTGGGATGAGGTTCAGTGATTAAGCACCCCCAGGTTCAATCCCTAGTACCAAAAGAAAAAAAATTTCTGAGGATGTGAAACTGCAGTGTTCATTCAACCAAGTTATTATCTGAGCACCACACAACGTATACATTATCCAATCAGATCTATGCTTGCATGTAACAAGAGTTGTCCAGAACTGAATTAATTAGAAAAAAGAAAAAGGAGAAGGAGAATGAGGAGAAGAAGAAAGGAATGAGAAAAAGAAAGAAAAGGAGAAAAAATCTATTAGAAGTTATATCTGAGTAATTTCCACAATGGAAGAAGGGCAGAAACCAATAGACTCAGCAGGAGTAACTGAAGTAATAGAACCTCACAGAAAGTGTTTCAAATTGGTGCTATTTCAACTCCCTGCATTGCAAGTGTGACTTTACTGGAGCCAGAATGCTAGAACACAGTCTACCAGTGGCAGAGAGGAGGAGTTTGCTCTATGACTGACAGTCCCAGTAGGTCCATACCTAATGGCAGCTCTAAGGAGATGCATGGTGTAGCAGGGGAAACATTCCACTTCCACTCTGGGAAGGCAGCATGACATAGTGGAAGGTAGGTGGACTTTGACACTGAACAAGTTTGGATTCAAATCTCAACTCATTGCTTATTACCATGGATAACTTGGAGAAATTATTTAACCTTTCTGAGAATCAGTTGCAATATAAGCTGGTTGAATGAGGATTAGAGAAGATGTCAACCAAGGGTCTGGCACAAACTAGGTAATAACTTTCATTGGGCACAATTACCAATCTTTGAATCATCAACTATTGTTTTTACTTCCCACAGATTCTGGGAGGGTTCCTTGGATACTACTTATGTATTCTCTGTGTGTTTCCAAAAGGTACCCTAGCGATCAAAACAGGTTTATACCCTTCCTAACATGTTTTAAACTTCCAGAGATTAAATTCAACTGTAGAGGAATTATCTGAAGGTGGGGGAAAGTATCCTTTGAAATAAAGCCATTAGGAGCTATCTGCCGTATTCCAGCACAGGGAATGAGTCACCACTTCCCTGCCAACATGTCTTTCATGCCAACATGAAAAGCAAGGTTAAGCAACTACCTGCTCTTGCTTTATTCCCTGTGGCCTTAACCTGCTGCCATAGCAGTGACTTGTGAAACACTGAAAAATGCAATGGTTGAATGAGCTAATTCAGGTCTAGTGCTTCGAGCAGGGAACATGTATGGGCCTCTCTTATCCATATACTCAGAGCCCTACAGCAACCGGTAGGGATTTTGAAACAGGTCCTTGTGGAAATGAATCCAGGGCCCTACACCTACACCTTACATAACTTGAGGTTAAAGAAACAAAGACTTGTGGATGGGTGTGCCTGACATGCAAGCCAGAAAGATATACACAAGATACCTAGAGCCCTACCCTATCCTTACTAAGCAGAAAAGTTCAGCCAGAAACAACCTCTTTGTCATGGGTGGCTAGAACAGTCTTTTCTGAAGATGGTCATGTGAGAGGAGGGAAGAAGAGCTTGACATCTGTGAGGACCTATGCTAGAATCCAGGCTGTGTGTGGATTAACTTCATCTCTACCTTTACTGTGGTTTTCAGTTTTTGAACTGAGTGTGATGAGGCCGTGATTCTCAAATCATAGAAGAAGAAACTGAGGCTCAGAAAAATGGAATAAAATTGTTAGCAAATGGCAGTGACCAGCACAAGACTGAGATGTGTGTGGCTCAGAGGTTCACATTCCAGTTCAGCATCTCTCTGGCAGTAGGGGAGAAAGAGAGCCAAGCTTGCATTTGTGTTTGGCCCTATCCCAGTGTGGAGGTGGAGTGAGAGGAGATTCAGAGTACTAGGCACCTTCACTTGATAGGCATTCATAGCCCACCAGAGTGAGTTTCACTTCTCTTAGTATTTCAGTAGAAAAAGAGAGACATCCTTCCTAGTAGTCAAAACATGGAAGGGAATATGTATTTGATATAACGAAGAAAACATTCAATCTTCCTGAGATTGCTTTCATCTTTCCAAAGGATTCTCAGTAAGAAAGGGAAAATAGACTCAAAAGGCAAAGGCCTTTGTTGTCACCCAGAAACTATAAGTTTTTTCTTACTATTTATTTTTCAATCCTGATATTTGATGATCATGAAAAGAAAGCCTGGCCAAATCCTCTGAAGCCCATTATGTCACTGTTCAATTAATGGATTTTACAAACAGATAATTCACAGATTAAAATAATGCATTTATTCCCTTATACACAGTATGTATTTACTGATAGATTTTTATATGTCAGACATTATACTTGTTGAGGACATTGCAGAGATAATTAAGACCTAGACCTATTCTTAAGGAGCTTTTAGTCTAGCAGTGAAAATAGCAAGATGCAGGAAATAACAGAGATACACAGGAACTCAGCATGTGGGGTCCTCCAGAAGTGGAGATCCAAAGATTCCAAGAAGCAGTAACTGTACTAAAGCCAAAGGCAGGGAAGGGCAGCTGCTGAGGACCAGGCAGGACGGGGCACTACCTCAAGCAGAGGCTTCACCAGGTACAAAGACAAAGAGTCATGGGACAGCGTCAGGCTTTTGGAAAAAAGCAAGCAATTCAGAAAGTTGGACTGTGAAGCTTAGGGAAGAGAGAGAAGTTAGAGAAATTAAATAGCTAGATCAGGAAAAGGGTTAAAGACTTGCATGGCAAGTGTGTTAAGTGGTAGGCATGGATTTGGATTCTAGAACTGTGTACGCTATACAAAACTAATTCTTTAATCACTAAGATCTCTGACCTTCAGAGATGATTGAAAACTGGAAAGAATTGAAATTCATTTCCTCCTGACAGAGCATGCTAAATTGTACCTTTTGAAGCCTATCTTTTATGGTGATCCTTCTGTAGGAAGATCCATAACTATTACCATAAAATCTTGAATAATCTCTTAGTATATGGCTAAAGTTAAATTGGGCAATTCCAAAGATCATTGTTTCCTTGCCCATCTACTATTCATCTATCCATTTAAATACCTTTGGATTCCACATGTGCACCACAATTTAGCTTCTCCTTTTATCTGCCTCTTTCTCTCAACCAATGCACTGCTTCAGAATATGTGTATTTAGAGACATAGGCCACCACGTAAAAGCCCAAGGACTCTGAATCCAGCATGCTATGGAGACCCTGTGGAGTGATAGCACAAAGACAGGGAAACACATCCAGGGAGCCCCAGATGTTTCAGCCCCTATTTTCTGAGTCTTCTCAGTCCAGCCACCTGACTAAAATCCCTCGGTTTTAACCATCACACCTATTAGCAGCTGACTATTACCTCATAAAATACCCAAGTCCAGAAAGTACAGACATAATGCTCCCAAATTCTTGACCCTCAGAAACTGAGGGATAATAGATGATGATTATTGTTTAAGACACTAAGTAATTTGAGATGCAGGCATCAGGGATACAGATCATAAGCAGTACTTTGAGTGGAAAAACCAAATGATCCTCAATACTGTTTCTTACAATGTCTCCATCTCTGTGTTTTTGTCCTACCTGTTTTTCTCCCTTCTGTTTATCCAATCTTGCCTATGCCTGAGGGTTAATTTAGATACCAACTTCTCAATGAATCATTCTCTGATCATCTCAGTCTACAATATCTCTGTAACGGGCAAGACAGAATCAACCAGACATAACTTTCCTATGTTCATACATGACCAGTGTAACTCCACATCTTTTACAACCACAATAATGGGAAATTAAACTCCATGTATATGATTTGTCAAAATACATTCTACTGTCATGTATAACAACAACAACAACAAAATTCTAACCCATCTTCTCTGAATGCCTTTTGGATAAGGCCTCAGTTTTGGTTAATGAAGATGTAAACAAAGCATTTATAAAGTTTCTAACACCTTAAGGGTTTATTCTCTGGACATGACCTAGGCATCCATTAAAGTACATAACTGGGGAAAAAAATAAACAAACTCCCCCAGGAATTTATGTATTTATATACTTGCCTGAAAAAAAGAATCTTGAACTTGTTAAGGAGACGCTCACCAGGGCCCTTGAATCAGAATCCTTTATGGTAGGTACCAAGCACCTTTACTGGCCTGGCATCAGTTAGTGAGTTGGTTTGGACCAGCTTTCGGAAACAATTCAGCTGAACCACAAATCTGAGCAAAGGATTGCTCATTGTCCTATAATACTCTCATTGCAATGAATCTTTAAAACTTTGAAGGGTAGAACCCTGTCCTTTTTTTCATTAACTTAATGACAATTTATTGGGCACTTTGTGTTTGCTGGCTATTATACCGGGTACTGGTGATACAGAGATGAGTAAGCACTAGGATATATCTCAAAGAGATCTCAGGCAATCGCTGCAGGGCAGAAGACAGGGCAATGACTCAGGGAGGCAGCTGGAAGTGAGATGAAGTAGCATGCTCAGCTGGTGCTAAAAAAAAAATCTCTGAAGATTTAAAAGCACAGTCACCCATGCAAACAGGTAGGACCAGGTTGAGAAGGCTGCCTGTCCTCTGCTTGCCTTTCTTCTACCCATTCCTGTTCCTGCATAAATCCTACCCCCACATTAAGGCTTGCCTTTATATTCATCAAAAGCCAATTTGACCTGCACAAGACCATCTTCAGGGAGGACATAACCATGTATACTCTGAAGTCTTTACAAAGGATCACCTTACCCACAGGAAAGTCAACACTGACAAATTATTTTTCAATCACATTAAGTGTATATTATATTCTAGGTTGCTGTGCTAAGTTTTCCCCATTCTTTGCTCAGAGTAACTCCTGAAGATAATCACTAATATTTTACCCTGTTGTCCACCCATCTCCTCTGTTCCTGTTACATCCTCCCTATCTTACTTGGTATACCTGTCTTACTGTGTATTCCCCCAAGCACATGCTCACCCTCATCTACACCTAGGCAGGATCCAACTAATCCAGTCACCCACAGCTAGAGAACACATATTTCAACATTAATTTTAAACTCAATGTGTTATTTTCTTTTTGCTGCTATAAAAAATCACTGTAAGCTTACTGACTTAAAATAACAGAAATTTATTATCTTATAGTTCTAGAGATCAAGAGTCCAAAATGGGTCATAATGAGCCAAAGTTAAGATGATGATAGCGCTGCATCCTTTCTGAGGCTCTGAGGAAGAAACTAATCCCTTGCCTCCCTCACTTTCTAGAAGTTACCTGCTTTCCTTGGCTCATAGCCCCTTTTAACCATGTCAAAACCAGCAGTATAATATTCTCTCTATTTGGACATCCTCTTTCTCTTCTTTAAGGACTCTCTTGATTACATTGGACCCATATTGATAATCTCTCCATTTTATGATCCTTAATTTATTCATGTAGGCAAAGTCACTTTTGTTGTGTGTGTAAAATAAAAAATTCTAGGGGAATTAGGGTGCAGGGGCCTCTTTGAGGCACCATGAACATGCCTATTACTCTGAATGTTTCCTGGGCAGTGGACATCATTGTTTCTAAGTTCTCCTTTCTACCATTCACCTGAATCCATTTCATTCAAGAATCAGAGAAGAGGAAGCCAGTATCCATACCCAAAATTCCAGATATTTCACCAGAGTAATATTAAATTTAACAGCACAGAGAACTCATTCATCTACAAATGACTTTTACTACGTTTATCAATAATGAGCTCCCACTAACTGCCCTGCTTAACAACTAAGTCAGTCCCTCAGATTAGACTTCCTTCCTCAGTACAGTTTTGTGAGTTTCCTCTTTTCTCATCCACCATTTATTCTCACCATGTCTTATGGTATCTACCTTTCTAGACCATGAGGCCCATCCACATCCTCAGTGTTTGTGTCTACAAAAAAGGTAGGTTTTTTGTAAATACTTACAAAAAGTATTTGTAAGGTTGACCCTTACAGGTGATGTTACCAGCTCAAGATCACCAGCCCCAACTTTAGTTGGTTCGCCAACTTCGCTCTTTGACCTGGCTGTCTACTCAGCTCCTTTCCTTTCACCTTTCAGTGCTCTTATTCCTTTAACATACCTCAAGGTCTAGACTGTTTCCTTACACAGTGATACCTAAAACCTCCAGCCCCAGACACAGACAATATCTCCCCTTGTCAATTCTAAGAGCCTTTGTGCTTTCCTTGGAGTATACGAATAATCTCCCTTGAATTGCATTGTACAAAGTTCCTATTTTCTTCACAAGTTTGTAAGCATTTAAAAGCATATTTTAATTTAAAAATTATTTCCTCTTTTTTAACCTCTAGTAACTCGTGTTACTATATAGCAGGCTCCAAATACATATTTCCCAAATGCAATCAGAAATGAATGATTACAAACCCACAAAGTGTTCTTCAGTGATAACCACCTCAACAAGTTGGAAACACTCTACCAGACTTATGAAAGCCAACATTTTCCTTCAACAGTATATCTTTTCCCAACAAGAGACCCAGAATACCAATTAAAAGAAGAACCTCCAGTCACTTGCAGTAACAAGCTTTCTTTTTCAAGCTTGCAAATTCCTATTCTCAAAACAAAACAAACGGAGGCGTACATGAGGTATATATGCATGGGATAAATACATAAATATTTTCAAAAACAAACTCTTGACATTAAAATTTTATGTTTTGTCAACAAAGTGCAATGGCCATCACATTGCTTAAATCATTTTCAGTCTTCATACCCCTGGTATTCCAACCTTTCTTGGCAGAGCCAAAAGAAGGGTGGAAATAAAGCTGGGGTTGGGGGAAGGGACAGGAGAGTTTAAGAAGGAACTACTTCCAAGTTGAAAGCACAGAAAATGAAACATCCCTTCCAGAAATGAGACTCCATGCAGTTTTTGACAACAGTTCAAAGCAGTCACGCTTCTTTAATTCCTAGATGCGTCAGCAGAGAAAGGTTTCAGTATTCCCACCGAAACCAGAGATACTTCAGATTTATGTGATCCACACCCTTGGAATCAAGGCATTAGCATGTTCTGCTGGAGGCACTGAAAAGCTTAGCATTTCTCTTTCAGAAAGGAAGAGTTTCCTGTAAAACAAATGGAGCCAATCATAGATGGACCCAGTCCAGGTTATTATAGGTGCTCACGTGGCTCAGGCAAGGCCCTGCTAAAAGCGAGTTTCTACTGCTCTTTCAATTCAGTCTTCCCTTCCCTAATGCATTCCTCGCCATAATCGTTGCCAGTTTCAATAGCTGGGCAGACCATGCCGTGTGTTTGTAAGTGCTTTAGGGATTTAGTAGGACACTCTGCCCTTACCTAATTCCCCCGGTTCAGGAACAGACATGTGACCCAGCTGTATTAAGTGCCTTGGCAATCTACAGGTGATGGGAGATTGTCCTGAATGCCAAGTTAGTGGGCTCTTGAAGCACTTAACTATTACAACTATGTTCGCTACATACGAACTTCTACCTGCCAAGGCTGAAGACAAAGTGGAAACTAAGGTCATCAGCAGAGAAGCAAATGCATTTGGTAAAATTCACCTTCTATCTGTTGTCAAAGCTCATCATTTTCCCCTGGGTTTGCCTAAAGTATGCCTTTCTCAAAATCACACAGGATTAAATAAGAAATCAAATGAATTTCCCTTCAGGAACAATTCCTCATCGGGGCATGTGCTCTTCATGAGGTCAGGAGCATAGGGACCAAACTGTCCTAAGGAAGACTTGCTCTCCAGGATTGATGTAAGATGGAAAGCTCACTACTGCTATGGGAAGTCCAGAATGGTATTCTTAGGTTTTAGGGAGAAGAAAAAGTGAGACCAACCACTAAGTAAAATATGATTGCATTTTAATTTTTGCTTCTTACAATGGGAACCTAGGTCTAGTTATTTAAACTGGGTATAAAGCAGATTCTCAACCACTGGTGCACATATAAATCATTTCTGGTATTTAAAATATTCTGGAGCCAAAGTTCCTTACCTGAGAATTACACTTTGTTAGATTTGGCATGAGCCTTTGAGATAGATAGATAGATAGATAGATAGATAGATAGAAATTTGATACAGATTAATAGATGCTTGATGCTTATTTGATCAATGACCCAAATCAAATAAATATCATCTTTGTTTCATCATCTATTTGTATCAATATCTACCTCTGGCACAGATATTGGCATATGGTAGCAATTTCATACATATTTATTAAATTAATGAGTGACTTTATATCATTCCTAAGCATACGTACGTGTGTATGTGTGTGTGTGTGTGTGTGTGTGTGTGTGTATGTGTGTGTGTTGTATTTTGATGTTACTTTCTATTCTCATACATTAGCTTTAGGGAGCGTCGGGATTTTTTTTTTTTTTTTTTTTGCACTGAGACATCTCTTCTCTTCATTGAGAACTTGCTGTGTTCTCTCCCACCATAGGGATGCTATACTTGATCTCCCTCCACTCACCCTTCATGGTTGACACTGCTTACCCTTCAAATCTCAGTGAGAGACCACTGCCCTGTGGACACCTTTCTCATACTGCAGAACATCCTTTTCCCTGCAGGGACAGCTCCAATCCCTGTCCTTTCTCACACTCTCAATGAGATTGGTTTTTTTTCCTCTCAGGACCCTTTCTCAAGTTTGAAATTCTATAGTCAGAGATGTGCTTCCTTGTTGAGTATATCTCTTCATCACCTCCACCACACAGAAACCACCCAACGGACAGACAAGGGAAGGGTGTGTGCAGAAGTTCACACTGCCTGGGAGAGTGCCCGAGAACTTATCTGCATCCAAACTATTCAGATAATGAGTAAATGGCAGAGAGAGGTCCTTCTATCAATGCAAGAGCTGACAGGCAAAGTAACAAACAGTTGAAAGATTAAATAGCAAATGCGTGTTCTTGCCAAAAAGACTCAGAACTAGAAGAGCTGGGAATTAGAGTAAGGGGGAAGCCACTTTCTTGGTCTCTGTCCCAGGGCCATTTCTGTTGCACAAACAGCACTTATTAGACATTATTTATGAACCACATATGGGTGCTAGAGGACAGGTCAGGTTTTGGCAGTCAAGGGGAAATTTCTGTTCTCATCTCATCCCTCCACTTTCACCTTTGAACCAACTAATTGAAGACACTAAACAGGGCAAGCAGCTCTGCAGGGCATGCTAAGAGGTGCAAGCTCCAACATACCTTGGTTGAACTCCCAGCTCTACCTTCAAGTGGTGTGAGAACAGGAAAAGGTCTGCATCTCTCTTCGCCTTGGGTTTTTTATTTATGAAATAGTAATGGTAACAAAATCAACTCCCTGAGATTGTGATGAGAGTTAAGAAAAATAACATAAATTAAGTTCTTAGTTCACATCTGGGCATGTGGTAAGCTTTCACTATTTTATTAACACTTAATTCTTATGAACTGGATGAAGAATTGTTGTAGGGGAGACCTACTTAGAGTCAAGCATCCATAGGGGTCTATAGCCACCTGTTCTTGCAATCCTGCAGGACAAATTTAAAACAAGTCATACAGAGTAGAGACAGTAGAGACAGGAGTTTATTAGGAAAGTGAGAAATGAGGACTACCTACAGTATAGGCACACCAAGGACCACCTCCGTGCTGTGGCTCTTACAAAGCTGGGAGTTTTAAGAGTCTTGGGTTCCTTTGTTCTTGCCTTAGTTTCCCATTCCCCCTGAAGTGGTGCATTGCCCTGTGTATAGCCCTCAGAAAATTTCCTTTGTGAGGGTTGTAATGACCTAGTCACAAAGGGAAGGTCATGAAGTCCTGATCACAAGGGGTGGGTATGACCTGGTCTTGAAGCAGTAGTTCTCTTAAGGGGTTATTATTAACTCTGACTAGGGGAGTTTGGAATATCAGTTCCCGCTTTCCAGATGTTTGTCTGTTTGGGTAAAGTTCCCTGTGATTCCCAATCCTGTGACCTGTGGAATCTGATGGATATGACCAATGTTTCCCCTGTAAATTTCCACACCCTCCATTGTCCTTCTATCACCCACTTGTGCATGGCAGACTAACTACTTAACAGAGAGAGAGAGAGAGAGAAACAGCATGTATTAAACATCTACTACATGCCCAAACTTTCAAATCAAATGACACTAATCCTCATTTATTCCTCACAACTCTCTTAAGAGCTGATTAAAACTCAGCTGCAAGGTGACCAAAGACTGCCAGTTTTCACAAAGAGAACTGTTGTTATCTAACTCTTCTACTCTGAGAATCCTGGTTCTTTAAGGGGAAGAAATAGATTATATCTTGCTGAGACTATTTCTTAGAGAACCTACAGTAAAAGGAAATTCCTTACAGTCCATTAAAACAATATTTGCATCCATGGTAGTAGCTCTTTCTACTTGAAAGGCAATGGCAGTCATTCTGATTTTTCCATGTACAATCTCAAAGAATATTGAACTTAAATCACTCTTTTAAAAGAAAGAGCCCCAGGCTTGGCATCAAAAGTCCTGGTAGCTTTGGGACCTTAAATCAGGTCCTTGACTACTCTGAATTTCAGTTTCCTTCTTTTAGCAATAAGGATGAAAATTGGGGAACGTTTAACTGACATCTCTATACTCCTCCCATATCCAGCCCCTAGTCACTGCCATTCTCCTCTCCGTTGTAGACATTTTAGGATTATGATGTAGACATTTTAGGATTCAAAATGTAAGTGATGTCATGAAGTATTTGTCTCCAGGTTCAACCTGGGATATTTCAATTTGGTAGTACTCATTTTGGTGGGAAGAGGAGAAGGCAAAGCGTGGTAGGAGACAATACGTGATAGAGTAGAGTGAAGACTGGGAAGAGGAGGAGAGGAGAGAGACTGGATACTGATACTGTTCATAACACGCATTTACCTTTTCCTTATCCATCCACCTGATGATAGGCATGTAGTTTGGTTCCATACCTTGGCTTTTGTGAATAATATTTCAGTGAACATAAGGCATTGAAACATCATGTTAAACACCATAAACATGCGATTTTTATTAGCCCATAAACTTTAATAACATTATGGGGAAAGAAAAACAGTCCAAAATGGAGATCATAATGCTGACCTTACCTTCCCCATAGTGTCTTATTGAGGATTAACTCAGTACCAACCCAGGCATGGTCAGTCCATGGACTACCAAAGACCAGACCCACCAGACCCAACCCAGACCCACTTAGTCAGAATTTCTGGAGGTGGGATCAGGAACCCATTTTAACAGCATTTTTTTAGATGATTCTTTTGGAGATAAAATTTATGAAAAAATTTTAAATTATGCAATAAATAAAAGATAATTTTTAACTTTAAAAATTGTATACAAATTTAAAATGTAATGTAATTTCCTACTACTCTTCCCACCCTCTTCTCTCTTCTTCATCCCTATCCTCATTCCACCTCCTCTACCCCCAGTGGCTCCTCCTTGGCCTTCTTCTGTCCCTACCAAACTGAAAATATTTTGTCCCTAGGGAGCCTATCCCCATATGAGTCTGCAGTATTCTATAAATAACAGGTTCAGATGATGATGATGATGAATGAATGAATGTATCACAGAACAAGATGCCTACAGAATACTTAATATGTCAGAATTTTTTTTCTTTTTATGGACTAAATCATATTCCATCTATACATTGTTTTATTCTCCAGTCAATCTCAAGTGTTTTCACATGCGTCTACTCATACATCTTCACTTTCTGAAGCAGGAAGCAGGAGGAAACCCACTTCCAACCTCAATGCCCAAACCGGGACAGATCCTGAAATAGAACTGGGAGATATTTGATGCTTTCATGGTAACATGTAGGAAGAAGGAAAAGGCAGATTTGCAGACTGGTACTTACATGTCTCAATCTCTGACCTGATGCTCTTTGTTCCTGGGGGCTTTGCGTTCAGAGAGAAAAATGTTAGCTCCTGCTGCCCTATTCCCAGCAGTAGGTCTAGGCAAGGGTGTGTAACTGATCTCTACCTCTGTATGCTTTGATTTGAATTAGAGTGGGTTTGTAAAATGCCTGGAGCACAGTAAGAGCTTAGAAAATATTTCATCTCATTCTCCATGTTCTTTTGAGCTAGCTCCTGCAAGCGTTATCAGCACGGTATACTTGGCTGTCCCCAGCAGAAGTATTTAATGGAAGGCAACTGAGAGCAGTCTGGCCTTTGATCGGCTTTCTGTCAACAGCTGGGGCAAAGGACTTTCTTAAGCTAAAAATGAGAAATGGGATCATCTGGTTTTCTCAAGATGTGCTCCTTGGACTACCTGAATCAGAATGTCTGGGTGTTGGTTAAGAATACAGATTCCTGGGCTCTACCCAAACTACTCATATTCCCAGGGAATGAACCCTCAAAATTTTTTATTGGCTATTATTAATTATACATGACAGTAGAATGCATTTTGATAAAATTATACAAGCATGGAATATGTCTAATTCTAATTAGAACCCCATTCTTGTGGGTGGACATGATGGTGGGATTCATTCAGGTACTGAAATCTATATTTTGAGTAAACATCACAGGTGAACCATAGGCAAGTTCAGGTTGAGAATGATGGCTTTGGTTCATTACATGTTAGTAAACCAAACTTGGGAAAGAGTTGATAAACGTTTCTAAAATATTGAAACCCAAATTCATCTTCAGAAAAATTAAATGAGGATATCCAAAGTGGTCAGGAATTGAATGAGGGTTAGGATGGATGAATTGAGAATATTGGTCAACAAAGTCTTTTTTGACCTCTAATATATTCACTAGCATTTAAATTTGTCTGCTGTCAGAGGAGAAAGAAAAGCAGGGTAAGAAATTCTGTAGATAATTTTTTTTTTTTTATTTTCTAAACCAAGAGCATCAACTGAGCTGTCTGTGGCATTTTAAAAAGACCTTTTCTCTCCTTCCATGTGGGATTCACTGGAGGTGCAATGCCAAAATGAACTGAAGGTAAGGTTAAGTTTCTTTCTTAACTTATCCGCTAACAAAGATGCTTCTCCCTTATGGCTAATGCACACTGCGGCACAGAGGAACCCCTACCTAGCATTTAAACAGTCTGCTCTTTTAATTATTGTACTAACATTTTGTCAACTGTCAAATGCTTGGAAATAATTTAATATCCTCCCATCTCTATGCAACACATTTATTGATATTCATGAAGTGAGTTCCTCCAGCTGCGTCTAGACTGAATGTCAATAGGGTCTGCTGAGGGAGACACATTTCACAGAGGGAGGATATTAATAATGGAATTGGGAAATTATTTTTAATTTGGTTTAATAAAGGATTAGATGGGACAAGACCACTGTGCTCCCTTAATGGCCTAATGCATAAAGAAATGTAACCTGGCTAAATCATTTTGAATATCAAAAATTAGAAATGACCAACTTAACATAATTCACTTTTAGCTAACATTATCTTCATAATGTTACAGATCAAAATCTAGTCTTCTGTTATACCAAACAGTTATGCATGTTCTGTACAAAAAGGACAGTGAATTTTCAGAAGCACTTTTTCCCATTTTTGAAAAACTAACCCACGAAAAAGATTGAAAATTGGATTTGGGGGACAGTTTTAGCATGACCTCTTCCCCATAAACTCTGGGGATGCTCTTTTATACCTAAGGATCTTACAAAGCCATGACCATCGTGAGGTATGCAGCAGATGCTCTGCTAAACCCTCCCCGATCTTTTCCACACTTAATCCCCACCAGCCTTAGGAAATATACTCACTTATTGCCTGTTTTGTTGTTGGTTTTTTAAGACTTTTGGTTCAGAGAGATGAGTTAATCACACTCTTCAGTATGAATATGTGGCAATGTGTTTTAGCTATTTCTTTTTTAAAAAATTATTTGTTTTAATTAGCTATACATATGTGGCAGTAGAATGCATTTGTGTACTTTGATATATCATACATAGATGGGGTATAATTTCTCATTTTTCTGATTATATATGTTGTAGAATCAAATTGGTCATGCAGTCATATATATATATACATAAAATAATAATGTCAGTTTCATTCTACTATCTTTCTTATCCCCATATCCCTTCCCCTCCCTTCACTCCTCTCTACCAAATCCGGTAGCTCTTTCCTTCCCTAGTGTGCCCTCATTATTATGAATTAGCATCTACATGTTAGAGAAAACATTCAGACTTCAGTTTTTGGAGATTGGTTTATTTCACTTAGCATTATATTCTTCAACTCCATCCATTTGCCTGCAAATGCTACAATTGCTTTCTTCTGTAAAGCTGAGTAATATTCCACTGCATATATACACCACATTTTCTTTATCCATTCATCTGTTGAAGAACACCTAGGTTGGTTCCATAGTTTAGCTATTGTGAATTGAGCTGCTATAAACATTAACATGGCTGCATCACTGTGATATGCTGATTTTAAGTCCTTTGGGCAGAAACCGAGGAATGGAATAGCTGGGTCAAATGGTGGTTCCATTCCGAGTTTTCTGAGGAATCTCCGTACCACTTTTCATAGTGGTTGCACCAATTTGCAGTCCCATGAGCAATATATGAGTGTACCCTTTTCCCCACATTCTTGCCAACATTTATTGTTGCCTGTATTCTTGATGATTGTAATTCTGACTGAAGTGAGAAGAAATCTTAGTGTAGTTTTGATTTGCATTTATTTACTTGCTAGAGATGTTAAACATTTTTTCATACATTTGTTGATTGATTGTATTTCTTCTTCTGTGAAGTGTCCAGTTCCTTTGCCCATTTATTAATTGGGTTATTCTTTTTTTTTTGGTGTTAAGGTTTTTGAGTTATTTATATATCCTAGAGATTAATGCTTTATCTGAGGGGCATGTGGTAAAGATTTTCTCCCAATCCATAGGCTCTCTTCTCACATTATTGATTGTTGCCTTTGGGATGCAGGGTTGGCTCAACATACAAAAATCAATAAACATAGTTCATTATATTAATAGACTTAAAAACAAGAATCATATGATCATCTCAATAGAAGTAGCTATTTCTTACTTTTTCATTAAAATCTGTTTTAAAGATCCATTGATGCAACTCCGTGTATCTCTAACATATGATGTGTGTCCATGAACCTTGTTTTACAGATGAGAGAACTGCCTCAGAAAGCAAATTGTCCAGCACAGCATTGCATGGATGTTAAATTGTAGAGCTGGTCTTCAGGTCACTTTGACTCCAAATATGGTGCTCTAACTCTTCCACTGTATTGTTTTCCTTTCAGAAAGTCTTGTAGTTGAGTTTCCACAATCCTGTGAAGTATAGAGAGGTTAAATAACTTATGCAAGCGATGTGGGTAGTTAATGGCAGAGCTTGCATGACAACCCAGGACTCCCTGACCTCTGCAATCTATCACCACTAGAGTCATCTGAGTTAGACCCCTTCACACTCCTTTCTCTGTGGGTTCTTTTGGTTTAGCAGCCAGGTGAAGAGAAGAAGGTACTTTTCCTTAACAAGAAGCAAAATGTGGAGGCAAGAAGTCCTGTGGAGAGACTGGCTGCATGTGTCTGTTCCAATATCCCCATGGCCCATGCTAGGGTGCTTAGTCCCATCTGGAACCAAGAGTGGCTACCCGGGCAGTCTCTCCTCTCAGAGAGAACTCCTGCCAAAGTCTCCTGCTGGAATGATGACAGAGCTGTACGTTCTTTCTCCAAGGCTCACATGATGCAATAGATCTGGTGACAAGAGGTTTTCCTTTCTCTAGTTGTCCTTGGACACTTCATGGCTATGTCTATTGGGGTTATGTAAAACTCCTTGTATTCCTTGGCAGGTGGCCGTGGGAACTTGACTGCATTATCCTTGTGTTAAGCACTAAGCAGAGTGAAATGAAGACTCAAATAATTTTTGAAGAGTTCAGGTCCATCTACTTGGAATCTGGTGATGTGGACTAAGCTTCTTATACCTTAAACTAAAGGTGTAAAGAATGCAATTACATGATTTCAAAACAATTGATTTCAACCATTTACCACCCAGGCAAGCTTTCTGAATGAGGCACATTTCCTGACATCATACAAAAGGGAGGAAAGACATTGACATTTCAGAAGAATCTAATTGCATTTTCTTATTCTAATATAAACTCAAAGGGCTGTCTTGTGTGGAGGAAATAAAAGTGGGATGAACTTTAGAGTAAAACAAAGTGCATATCTCAGGCTCACTTCTTTCCAGTGTGACCTTGGGCAATTGACTTAACCTTGACTTATTTCTTCAAACATGAACTGGGGAGAATGACATCCTTTTCACAATAGCATTGTGAAATAATACCAGAAAACCCATATAAAATAGCTGGTACAGTAGGAGATATTCACTGAATGTCAGGTCACCATCAGAAGAAAAGATTAGCAAATATTTTAGTACCTCAGCTAATTTTAAAGATCTTTCTAGTAAGAGTTAAATTATAGATTTTTTTCTTTCCTTTGCCCTTTCCGTTCATTTGGTAGAGGACAGCTTAGCTAGGCCTTGAAGCATTTGGAAGGTCATTCTGTGCATGAATTTGTTTTGGCATTTATTGCTGCCTTCTTTATTTTATTTTATCCATTGCCAAGGGGGCATTTTGATTGGCACAGGAGCCAAGTGAAACGAAGCATTCCCTCCGAGGGACATACATGCAGGAGCTCTGTGAGAATCACCTTCTTTCTGTCTGATGAGGGATGACTTTCTTCCCCATCACTGTATTTCTGAGAGATATTT
This sequence comes from Geosciurus inauris, assembly GCA_004024805.1. NCBI lineage: Eukaryota > Metazoa > Chordata > Mammalia > Rodentia > Sciuridae > Geosciurus > Geosciurus inauris. The sequence continues at coordinate 20,108 of PVHX01021391.1, forward strand.
GATGTTTCCCTGGCCCTGTCAGTTTTATTCCTTGCCTGCCTCATTCACCAACACCACAAGGCACTATCAGCTCAGACCCAGAAACATGATGCCAACGTTGTAGAATCCATTTAGACATGCTAACATCTAGTCTGAGGCTTGTGGGGGACTCTGGCTAAATTTATGTTAAAGCCTAAACAGAAGAAAAGGTTTCTCTGCTTCTCTGACATTTAGTTTCATTGCTCTGCCTCTTTCCTGGTGGTAGAGATTTTGTTCACTGTCCCTTGAAAGATATCAATCACCTGAGCTCACCTGTTCCCATTAGCTGTACTTTTGATCAGTGGCTCCAGAATGAATCATCTGAAAATTTCTGCTGCATTAAGCAGAGCCCCTTTCAAGTAGCCTGGGGATGAAATGCATTATTCAATGAATTCTGTATTCTCCAGCGCCCAAAGAAATTTGAGAGATACAGGGATTCTGCTTTAGGAGAGAATCTGAGCAGCTCATGTATTCACAGGAAGTGTTTGTGGCACTATGCACTGAAGAGTCCTCAGGTAGGAAACGTGTCACAAGCAGCAACACAGTAGAATGAGGTAGCAGGGGTTTGAAATCTTAGCCCTCAAGTCCTGTTCTTTCAACACATGGTCTCCTACCAGCAATTCAGATACCTGGGGAGTTTGTCCTGACTGTGAGATCCCTCCCCATCTCTTAGAAGATTCTAATTTTTGCACTTGGAGTTCTGGTGTTTGCAGGTGACTCTGATGAACACTGACACTTGATAATCACTACATATTCTGAACACCATCTTCAAGGACCATATATTAAGTTTCTTTACAAAACATCATTTAAAAATTCTAAATAAATAATATATTTAAATGACATTGAGATAGAACTTTGAAGTTAGGCAGATGTGTCTTTACATTTTTTCTTGGTTGCTTTATTGGGATAAAGTTTACATACCATGCAATTTATCCATTCAAAGTATATCAAACAGCATTTTTTAGTATGTGAACAGAGTTGTGCACCCATTGCCTCAGTTGATTTTATAACATTTTCATCACAAAGAAAGAAACTCCATAACCATTAGCAGCCCTCTCCACTTCTCTCCCATCATCAGTAAGGAGTAAATGCAGTGTCCACAACTAAGGTTGCTGGAAGGATTAAGAAAAAATTCATTGTGTAAGAAGGTCTAACCCACTTCCTAACACATAATAATCACTGGATATTGATTAGCTTTTGTCTTTCTTCCCAGGGAATGAGCCTGCATAATATTTATGAATGTGTTCCTAATAATATCCTAAGTGAAATACCAGTTTCCTACAAATAAGTAAGTTAAGATATGTGAAAGAACACTGAAAAAGAGGGAGGCATTTATTCTGCAACCTCAAGGCTCTTAGCGGATCAGTCAGTTGCAGTGTCTTGATATCAGAACTTGAAACTGAAGATAAAGGATAACCATGCCACACACAGAGATTAGCATATATGAAGATGGATATGACAGATAAGACAATCTTTTTGTCTTCAAGAAGTTAATAGTGCATTTAAGGCAACAGAAAAATATCACAACTGAGTAAACTTATACAATGAGACAAGTGCTGCAATACAAACATGCAGAGTGCCTTGGGAAAAGGATGAGCTGTGTGTGGGTAGCCGGTGAGAGTGTGACGGAGATTTTGTTTAATATGTGCCTTAAATGAAAAACTGGTATTAGGTAGATGCAGAACACATGAATAAAGACCTGAAAGATCAGGGCTTATTTACAAAATTGTGGACTGGGGTTTGGAGGATAAAAGAAATAAGCATCAACAAGTCAATTTTGGGGCCTGCAGGTAAGTTAGGTCAGCTATGATGATTGCCTTTGGTAATTGCATAGTGGGGATCTGCTAAGCATCAGAATAGGAAAAGGAAATTTTCAAGCATGTGTTGGGAATGAGACCTGGGCTAAATTAATGAAGACAGGAAGCATATGTGATATGTCTTCAAAATTTCCAGTGTGAGAAATGATGAGGATTCAAGTGTGAAGCTTTAGTCTAGGAAGAATCCAATGGATTGCATACTGAATATGGAAGACAAAACAAAGTAAAATAAATGTGGTTAAATTTTCTGACTGTAACAAATAGATGAACGTTGTTGACTTCTACCAAAAAGGGACCAGAAGGAAAATAAGTGCATAGATAAATTATTGGGGTGGGAATAACATAAATTGAGTTTTAGGCTCTTTAATATAATTATTAGGTAAAACAAAAAGAGAATTCATAAAAATATGAGCAATGTACAAATCATAAGAATGAAGTTGTCATAAGAATAAACTTGCTACACAAATTTAGAACTATGATTGTACTAGTAACATAGAAGCTGTCTATTTCTTCCTAAACCATTTCCCCATCCAGAATTGTTCTTTCTTTTCATAATTTTACCATTTATGAATATATTATTATACATTTTAAAATTTCATTACAATATATAGCATTCTATGACTTGAATCTTCCACTTATTATTATTATTGTTGTTTTATTTTAGATTCATTAAAGTTGATTTGTGTAGCTGCAGCTTATTCAGTGTTCCTGATGCATAACATGACACTGACTTACTATGTACTTTATCCCCACTCCCACTGATGCTCTTGGGTTATTGTTATTTTTTATTACTGTATGAATGAATCTGCAATGAGCATTCTTGTGCATGTCTCTCCATTTTGATCATTTTGACTTCAAGGAACACATTCAGGTGTTGTAAAGCGTATGGTAAACATACAAGCTGAACACTGGGACCTGGGAGTCTCTGAGAAATGGGTGATATTTAAAGGCTTCCATCTTGAATGAACTAACTCAATCAAAGTATACAGAAGACAAGAATTTTAGGGGCCAAAATCTTTGCCAACACTAACAATTAAAGTATGAAGGTGTGTGCATTCAAGGAGTTGTCTGAGAGTAAAAGAGAAAACAGGAGGGAATAATATGAGGGAGATAAATGGAGGAGGCTTCTTTTAAAAAGTACAGTCTATACTTTCAAAAGCAGAGAACATTGGGATGGAATTGTCTATTATAGCATCATCATATCTTAGTGAAAGAGAGCTCACCCAAGGGATGAGTGGGAAAATCACATAATGGAAGAATGTAAGACAAGGTATATTAGTACTGAAATAAGCTGATTAAAGAAAGACCAGGGTTAGACTGAGGTTGAGGATTTATGCTGATTTTCCAGTTGCTAGATTGAATTTGGGAGCATTCATTTCTACATTCTGGTGATTTCTACATTTCTGCTACTAGTAAAGTAGAAGAGAGGGAATATATTCAGCTCACTGCAAGCCTGTTTTTTTTGGTCTCATGAGAATCAGGACATTTAGTTGCCTCAATAATCAGAAGAGGTGTTCTTCGCTAATCTTTTGATGCAGATCTGGAGGTTTTCTTTACATAAAAATAACTTGACTAAAAGCAAACATTTGAATTTCAGTTTCTTTAAATTGTAGAACTTCAAAACACCTAAATCTATTTAACTCAAAATATATCCATATTTTTACAACTGCATCCAAATCTTCTAAAGTTTTTATTGCCCACATCTATTTCTACATAAAAATAAGACTATTCACCCTCATCAAATCTTTCTAAATTGCTTAGTGAAGTATTCATACAGACCACTTATTTTTCTATTCATCAATTTGGAAACCAATAGTTATTATAGAAATGTACAGGTTGGGACATAGTTATCTTTTGGTGGGACTAGTGGGGGTAAATAAGGATCAATGATAAGCTGTTTAACTGGCTTGGAGTGTCATGTATGCCATGGATGTCAGATAGCATGTTCCACAGCAGGAGAGCAGAACATTATTAACTTCAGTAAATGGAATCTATTTAAGAGATGTCCAACTAAATTTTTATTCACTTATAATTTGCATACCAACATATTAATTTATAAAATATAAAAAGAAAAGAACTCCACAACATCAATTGTATTGTCACTGTGGTCCTATTCTCTCATGAAACCTAAATCCAAACTTCTTGCAAACCTCAAGATGTCCTACCACCTCTCACACATAGGAATCTTTCCAGCTGCTCATCATCTGCCCACAGTATGATTGGCCAATGTGCTTTTCAGTTTCCTTTTCTGAGTCATTTGATAATTTTCAGTCTTCTCTTATTTGGCATTTTAAGGATAAGTTTATGGAATGGAAAGTGCAGTCTTGTCTTTTTTTATAGTGACCACAAATACAGTCTAATTTATGAGTATATATTTTATTATGCATTTTTATTATAAAATACTAACAAATGATTACATGCATTTTATACTTTATTGTGTCTATAATGCTCAATGCCCTTGTTTATTAACCCAACAAATAATTATTGATTAATAATGCCCAACAAGAGTCTCTGTCTAGTTATAGAGGTCAGAGATGGTGTATTTAGGCTGAGAAATAAAGGTGAGAAACAAGCAGAACTGCACTAGAAAGGGGCAGCTCCCTTCAGGCTCCACGGTAAGAAGAATGAGGCAAGTTAGAGATGGAGTCATAAAGGTTCAGTGAATTCAAGAAGGGCCAGAAAGGAGGAGGGAGGGTGAGTTGGTGGTGAAGGTCAATCAGGAGGACTTTGGTAAAAATTGTATTTCTTTCTAAGTGAAATGAAGAGCTCTTGAAGAGTTTTAAGGGAAGAAGTCACATGGTTGGATTCACATTTAAAAAATCCATTCCAGCTGCTGATTGGAGGATGCTAGAAGCCGGAATGTCAGTTGGCAAATTAATTTCATGAACACTATGTTGAACAAAAGATACCAGACATGTACTTGCCAAAAACATACTTGCTAAAACCTTATATATTGATTTCTATACATTGTAGACACACAATGTTCTAGATATTGATGTGGATGTGGTTGCCCAGAGGCCCAGGCAGGTGGGCTAGTAGGTACCAGTGGTAACAGAGAGGCTTTCAGTGTGTTTAATGGTTGCTACAAACGGTTCAATATGAAGGGAGGGGTTAGATAGACAAAAAATAAATAGGAAGGATCAAACGCCTTTTCCAAAATCACCAGTAGGTTTGGTTTCAAATCTAGGTTTTCCTACTTATTTATTAATTTGAAAAATTCAAGTGTATATGTTTATACAAAAGACTTTCACCAAGCAACAAAAAGGAGAAGAATGCTGATCATGTGACAGCATAGGATAATTCCACAGACATTCTATTGAATGAAAGAAACCGTAATGGAGTGCCTATTATATGAAGTTCTACAACAGGCAAAACGAATCAATGGTCTATGGCGACAGAAGTAAATATTTTTGAAAAGTGATGATCGTATTTTCATAAACATGGTGGGAAGAGTGACTGCAAAAGACCCTGAGAAGATTTTCTGAGGTGATGGAAACATCCCACACCTTAATCACACATGGGTTGCACTGACATACAGATTTGCCAAAATTCCTTGAACTGAGTTGTAGGGAGAAACTTCTCAGAAAACGTAGAGGGTTTCTTAAATACATAGAGTCCAAATACAACAACGCTGGAATGGGGAACCAAGTTTTCTAATGTTAGGTCATATACTGTTGCCCCAAGACATTGGTCGTAGGCCTAAAATTACACCATCCTGGCTTCTGAGCCTTCAGTAAGCACCATGACTCTGGTACTATAAGAATCCTCTGCCCTTTGGAGAAATGGCTAATCATGCCTAGGATGCCCAGTGTGGGCAAGATGAATGTCCTTCTAGAGCAAGAGGACCTAGGTTTGACACATTTTTCAGGACAAAAGAATAATTTTAGATCCTGAAACACATGAGAAAACTGTTCTAAGGAAAGCTCTCAAGATCCAGAATGAAGCAAAGAACCAAGACTTCTTAAAATAAGCCCTGTAAAGGGACTAGGTTCACTTATCAGAATTGAAGTCACTCTAAGACATTTTTTAACAATGGTGTGCAAATGATTGATGCCACTGAACTGATAAGGAGAAGCGATGCCCTTACAGGAATGGTATTTTAGTAAAACACAGCATCTTCTTTTTTTTTTTTTTTTTTTTTGGTACTGGAGATTGAACTCAGGGGCACTCGACCACTGAGCCACATCCCCAGCCCTATTTTGTGTTTTATGCAGAGACAGGGTCTCACTGAGTCGCTTAGCGCCTCGCCATTGCTGAGGCTGGCTTTGAACTCACGATTCTCCTGTCTCAGCCTCCCTAAGTGCTGGGATTACAGGCTTGCGCCACCGCGCCCGGCTAAAACACAGCATCTTCTAACAGTTCATTCATTATAAGATTCTATTCATGGACCACATAGTCATACAATCTCATTACTCTACGTTTTATCATTTCTAGGTCTACTGTAGTCTGTAATTTTCAAGACTTGGATTTGCATGCATGAAAATAAACCCTATGTTTATATTTAATATTAGTTTACACAGGATTTGGGCACTGAAGCATGAGAAAATCAGGTAAGAGGTGGTAGATGCTCTGCATCTTACCCAGATTTTTGGCTGAGCTGAAGCAACAGTAGAGTACAAGATATCAAGAAATCCCAGCACAAATGATACCTGGACATGAACTTCAGAAGGAATGCAGAAAATGGAGAGGCTGGCTTTGAAGGTGATGTTTTTGTGGATATCCAAGTTCTCTGATCCTGTGATTTTGATCCTTGTCAATGGTACATGATAATGCCACAAGTCACTTCAGAATATACCCAAACAATCCTTGATACAGATAGGAACACTCTAGAGAGCATAACAAGTTTATTGTCTTGAGGGTCTGGAGGCCAGAAGTCATGATATTGCAGGGGTGGTTCCTGCTGAAGGCTGTGCAAGATCTGTTCCAGATCTTTCTCCTGGGCTTTGTCTATGCATGTCGCTGTCCAAATTTCCCATAAAGAAACCAGTCATAGTATATTAGGATTAACCTTAACAACTTCATTTTACCTTGAATTACTTCTGCAAATACTATGTTTACTAAGGTCACATTCTGAGACAGTAGGAGTTAAGACACCAATCTGTCCATTTCAGGGGACATAATCCAGACCACGACAACCAAGCCTGGGTTTCCTAATCTTAAAATAGGTAATTTATCTCACAGGGTTACATAAAAGTGAAAATCAGTCAATGTATATAAAAACACTTAGTAAACTGAATATTCTACACAAATATAATGCAGAAGTGATAAGATTTAACTACACATACACACACACACCACACCACACACCACACACACACAAACACAATTATAAGAATTCTTTCTTTGAGCAATTATGGATGTGCTACAATTCTTGGTGCATTAACTCACAATCTATAAAATCCCCGGTGGAGATTAGTGGTAGAAGACCTACCTTCATTTAAATATGAGGAAACTGAAGGACAGCAAGTTTGGGCAACTTGCTAAAGGGCACAGCTTGTAGGTGATGTGGCTGTTTGTAACCCACTGAATTAGGAACCAGAGCCTGCGGGCTTAATTCCTGCCCTCTTCACCATACAGGTACTGGTAATTGTTATCAAAATAGAAATAGATTATAAAAATGAAAATAGAAATGATTTCTACAGGCACCTAGGTAATCAAAAGTAGTTGACTATGAGGATGTAGTAGATAGCTACACTAGTGTTATTATGTAGAACTAGTTATAGAAAAGTAGGTTACAGTGGATGAGTAGAGAAAATTAGTAATTTTAATTTTTCTCATAGCAGATTTCTATTCAAAACAGTAATGTAGCATGATAAAGGGCAAAATCAGCCTGAATTCAAATCCCAGGCAGGTCACTTGCTAACTTTGTGATTTTGATCATGATGTTACTTTCTGTGCAAGTTTTTTTTTAATATTAAAAATTATATAATAAAAGCAATACTTCTTAAAGTTGTTATGAAGATATTACAGGCTAATATTTATAAAATACTCAGAAAATAATACTTGACACCAAGGAATCTAGAGATTACTTTGAAGAATTACTTTGAGAAAGTGACTCCAGAACTCAAGAAGGAATTTGAGCTTCCAAGATACCTTGCCTTGTCACTAAGATCCACCTCACAGCTGGATTGAAGGAGAGCTGGGAAATAGTAGTTAATGTGATCGACTACTGGCATCACCTTCAACCCACAAATAAATAGAGCTTCTCCAAACAAATGATTTCAGCATATGCCTCGTGCATGGTCCAGCCCCTCCTCCAATGGCCAAGAGGGTGTAAACTGCTAATAAAGCTATTTTAGAAATGCTTAAATTGAGACTTGTCCAGGGTCACACAAGTTTTAATTCTTGTGCCAAACCCAGGCCTGTTACTTTCTACTAAAGCTAGTAACCTGAAATGCAAGCCACATATCCCTTTCTTTGTATCTGTTCTTCTAATATCTGAGAATGAATATTACACCCAAGGTATGTAGACTGATCCTGTACATTGTGAAGAGATTATTGAGGGGGCGGTTCCAAGATGGCGGCCTAGACAGTCCACTCTGCGGGAGGCTCTCAAGGACCAGGGCTGGAAGTGGTGGAGGCACCGTTTTCCAGCCAGCTTCCTGGCATCATTCTGCGGCTCAACATCCCACGCAGGAATTTCGCTCGTGTGTGTGTGTGAGTACAGGATCACCGGGAGGCAGCGGTAGCCGGGAGGCGTGGCTTCGGCGCCGGCCGGAGAAACATGGTTGCAGCCTGGGCCTCGGCCCAGGGCTCCGGCTATCCGAGACTGAGACTGGAAGTAGCGGGGTGCCAGCTTCCAGCCAGTCTTTTGGCAGCTCTCTGCGCCTTGCCGCCCCACGCATGAGTCTCGCTTGCCTGTGTGAGCGCAGGGCCACCGGGAGACAGCGGTAGCCGGGAGGCGTGGCTTCAGCGCCGGCCCGCAGAAAAGCAGTTGCAACCGGGGGCCTCGGCACAGGGCTCCAGCTATCCAAGACTGAGACTGGAAGTAGCGGGGTGCCATTTTCCAACCAGCTTCTAGGGCAGCTATCTGCAGTTCACCGCCCCACCCAAGAGTCTCACTCGCGTGTGTGAGCGCAGGGTCACCGGGAGGCAGCGGTAGCCAGGAGGAGTGACTTCAGCACCCACTGGTGGAGTGCAGTTGTGGTGGGGGATCCGGCCCAGGGCTTCAGCCCGGAGTTTATCCTGGGCGTGGCGGGCCTGCTTCTGCACAGGGTGCCTGGCCCCAGTGCCCACCCAACCACGAGAGATCGCTAGAGTTGCTTCTGTGGACTGACTGTCTCCTGAGCGGAACCCCAGCTATTGTTCTTTGTGAACCACCTTCTAACACAGCGGAACTTCCTACACACCAGGGGGCGCAGGTGAACACCTGGGAGCAAACCTTGGCCACAGTGGAACAGCGACTCCACCAGCAACCCAGAGTTTCACCTTGGCCTGGGACCAGTACCAAGGATACCAGCCAGGAAAGTCCAGCAAACAACGGACAACGCCACCTACTGGAGAAGTAACGAAACCCTGCAGGGAAACTATAACCATATAGGAGTTAAAACTGTTAACACCTTGGATCAGCAGAGCTAGAAGGAAAGACACACTAACATCATGAGAAAACAAGGGAAGAAAGTGACTCAAGCAAACAAAGATACTACACTCCCAGAATCCATGGGTGTACAGCAGGAGGAATGACAGAACAGGAATTCAGGACGTACATAATTAAAATGGTCGGTGACTTAAAGAAGGATATAAGAGAGCAAACCCAGTCAGCAATAGATCACTTTGATAAAGAGATTCGTAGGCAAATACAGGAAGTAAAAGATCACTTCGATAAAGAGATACACAGGCAAATACTGGAAGTAAAAGATCACTTCAATAAGGAGATAGAGATTCTGAAAAGGAACCAAACAGAAATCCTTGAAATGAAAGAAACAATAAACCAAA
>PVHX01021392.1:0-24272 GCA_004024805.1 Geosciurus inauris
TTGTAATATCTTTTTAGATAATTGTGACTATTCTTCTTTGGTGCTACAACAAAAATTGACATATGGTAGTTTCTTAAAGTTTAGTTGCAGAAACACATAGATGAATTATTTGTATTTAATTAAATTTAATTCCAATGATAAAAAAGTAATATTCTTGTGCTCAAATCCAAAATGAGAGAAAGAAAACTAAGGAAGTATACAAGTTGTCAATGTCTAAATAAGCCACAGAGATTGGCAGAAGGTAAATCACACACACACAAAAAATATGATTGTGTTTGTAGTTAGATTGACTTTAATTAGCACAGTTATTTAAATTTTAATGTACTGATATAAAACAAAGTCTAAAACATTGGTGTGCTCTTATCTATCAAGATTATTTTCTTGTATTTATATTGGTTAGGTTTTATTACTTAGGAAACTAAATCTTAAAGAAATTAAGGTCTTTACATGTTTTCAGGTCTTAAATAATTACTTTGTAACTGGTAAATAAACAGCTGTTATTTAGGTTATAACAACATAATTGATATCCAAATATGTGTGAGTAGGTATACTTATGCATCAGATAACTATATCTAATACTTTTCTAAGTGCTATGTAAAAGTTTATAAAATGGAAGTTTATGTTATGTTATTGGTTATCACCAATACGTTTTCTCTTTTGTATGTGTCCATAAAAGGGCCACATTATCATTTAATGATCTGTCTTATATCTGTTTACTTTGACTATGTCATATTTTGATTATTAACACAGTTTCCTAAATATATAAGAGATTTATGGCTATTCTTTGATTTTTGTTAACCCATATAGACCTATAAATATTGTTATCCTATACTCTAGATTCTAAATTATATCTTAAAATTTAAACTTAGTTAGATATAAAGCTTAGGAGAGCACTTTGCCATGTTGGTGTTCTCCAAATTAAAATTATCTGCATTAAAATCTCATATTTGTACAGAAATAACAAATTGGGTTGGTATTTATTTATGTCATTTAATGTTTTATAACTGGATAAAATAACCCATTGTCAACAAGTTATATACACAATTTAGTGTTACTCTTCACACTGGAATTAAAATTTAAATGCATTTTTGAAACGTAATAAGGAGAGTCCGATCAGTTTAAAGGTATTATTGTAAAACATGAAAACATTTTGCCACTTATCTACAAAAAAGAAAGTTAAAAACTCTCTCAGCCTTTCTCTGATTCATGTTTTAAATGTAATACTGCATTGTGTTAACTAATGTTCATATAGACTCAGGAAACAATATATGCACACTTTGTAAAATGACATTTAAGAAAGAGTCGAAGATTGGCTTCAGAACTACAACACTTTACTTAAAATTTGCCATGAGCCCCAATGCACCTAAATCAAGATTCTGTCTCTCACATTCCTCCCTGTTAAGATAATCTGAAAGTAGATAGACTTAAGCCCATTTAAACATATATTCAAAGGGTAAAGTTGTGTTGTCAAGATAACTGTGATTTCAAAATAAACAAGAAACATAACACAAAATCACATGAGGATTTAATAAATTGTAAAAGTTATTTAAGGTTGTAAGAAAGTCTAAAAAAGAGAAAATAAAACTTATGAGGGATTTCATAAGTTAGTTCACAATTTAATGGTTCCTTTTAGGGGCTAAATAGATATCAAATATACATTAGCGCTATTATAGAGATTATGTTTGTTGGTTCAAAGTTATTATACAAACTAAACATGTTTTTACTCTTTTTAATTTCATTTTGTATTTTCCTTGTAAACTTTATAACTATGGCCTGTTAATTTTTTGCAGTTACTTCTTCAAGAAAACACAACTTTTGTTAATTAAAGATAACAAGTCATCACCTACAGGACAGATAGGATATAAGGCTAACTTCTGCTACTAATATAGACCCCAGTTAAATATAAGGGGTAAATAAATGTAAGGTTATGAACATTGAAGTTAAAGCCCAGTACTCTTATTTTAAGACTGGTGAGAGTGGTCTGCTGGATATTTAACACCAAGGCTTAAAGATTAAGTTTAAAATAAAAAGGCCAAGAAAACCAATATTTGGCTCTTGCTCTCTGAGTCAGCCTGAACACAGGGAATGAGAGAACTTCTCTAAGGAGGTTTACAAATCTGGGTCACATGACCTCTTGATCAGGGAGATTAATGACACCACTGGAGAATGGAAAGTCAGTCAGTGTACCTTCTGCAAGGAGGAGGATCATAGAAGAAGGGAGACATCCCTGATGTTACCTCATCAAGAAGACTCCAACCCATTCTACTTAGCAGATGGCACTAAAAGAACTAAGAATCTACTCTCAAGTTCACCAAGAGTAACTTCAATGGTAATCCAGCTGACACTTAACAGCAGATAAAACCAGGTCAATTTGACCAGCTTGGTTTTGAACACCTAGCAAAAACATTTACAACCAAAATACAACCATACCTGGGCATTTTAGAGGAAGAACAATAATTATAAATAGAACTTAAGGTATACTCTTATGTCAGTCCAAGAGCTCTAATGCCCCTGAATTTCTGAGTATTTTTTTTCTTTGTGAGGCTAATAAACTGCTCTATACCTTATATATCCTTACTTATCAAACTGACATTTAACTACACACCAAAGCCTATGCATTTCAATAAGTACACACACTAGACTAGGAGAGCCCCCAAATTATTCCCTTACTCATAGGGCTAAAAACATCCACCAGGATTAATACAGGATCAGCAGGATTAGAAACTTCTATTCACTACAAAAATAGTCAGCAAAGGTTGTTGTAGATATCCAACATGTTGCTGATTGGGTACTGATTTTATAAAATCAATTAGATTCCCTGGCATCTGTCTTCCTGCAAATCCAGTCAGGGAAAATGCTATTTTTATGTAAACCAATCAGGAATGGTAAGAGACAAGGATAAATAGCTTGAGGACCACTTAAAATATGAAAAATGGGTTTGACTCAGGACCTTTTTCAAGTCTGGAATGGGAAATCAAAAACTCTTATCTATCTTAACTGTTCCCTTCAAAATAAATTGTACCTCACAACATGTGTATTAAGCCCCTATGTTTTATTATCTGGGCCCATTCAAATATAATATAATGCTTCATAAAATATATATCATGTTACATGTGAAAGCTGTGTGTTGCAGCACTAAAAGAAGTATGGCAGGAAACTCCTTCAATAGCATCCATGCAAGAGTTGTTAAGACATTTGAAACATTAGAATAAGTGGATTATAGGGTTCTTAATATCTGGTGTTGTTGGTTTGTGTGGCCTCATTTTCTCTGCCTCCACATCAGCAATGGCCTTGCACCAAAAGGTTGCAACAACGCATTACTTCATCAATTTCATAAGAATTATACTGAAACCTGGCAAACTCAAGTACGTATTGATCAGAAATTTCTAACCAAAGTCTAGCAACTAGAAGAATCTGTTATATGGCTAGGAGAACAAGTGCAAGATTTAAGGTGGACTCAGAGACTCTAGTGCCATGATAATATCACTTTTGTGTTACTAGAAATTTATACAATGACAATGAGGTTCAATGGCAGAGTGTACACAATTATCTAATGGGACTTGATGTTTTTTATAATGCTTTTTTGGAAGTATTACAATTACAGTCTCACTCCTGCCATGGTTAATCCCCAAACACCTACTTTTTTTTTTTTTTCAGTTTCATTGGTATTCAAAGTCAAACAAATGCAATTTGAAACAATGACATTCCATCTGATGGGCAGGGATTACAGACTGACAACATCCACAACTGATTAGAGTAGGGAAAACAAGCAGTCCAAATATGTACAAATCCCTAGAATTTCAAATCATTGTTTTTCTATATTTTTCAATGTCTCCATTAAAAAATACCGAGCTTTTAACTTCAAATCATGATGCTATCATCATTTGGATGACACATGTACATCTAAATCTGTATTTACATATTTACATATATACATATATACTCATAATTAAATGTTTTTATACCCACCCTAGTTTAGGGTCATATCTTCTTGCTACCATCTTTACTCTGTATCAAACTACAATCAGATCCCCCTAAAAGTGACTCATTTCCTTGGCTGAAATCTTTCAGTGGATCCTATTATCAATGCAATAAATTGCAAGCTCCTCAGCATATGGTCAAATCTTCTGAGATCTGGAGGCATTCTGTTTCAATTTCTATACAATGCATAGCCATCTGCTTTGCCTCTTTACTGACTCATTTGCCAGGAATTCCTAAAACCTACCACCTACATGTATCCTGACTTGGTGCTCCTATAGTATCTTTTTTTCAGTACCAGGGATTGAATCTAGGAGTGTTCTACCACTGAGCTACATCCTCAGCCCTTTTTATTTTTAAATAAGGTGTCATGAAGTTTCTAAGGATGGCCTCCAACTTGTAATCCTCCTGCCTCAGCCTCCCCAGTCGCTGGGATTACAGTCCCGTGCCACTGCACCCATATCCAGGGCTTACTGCCATTATTTACATTTAGAACAGAGCCTAGAAATCATTTCCCTCCTTAGAATGTAAGCTGCAAGCCAGTTTTTAACTTTCATATCCACAATGCTAGCATAGATCTAGTCTGGTGAACAGAATCCCTAACATCTGTTTTGTCCATTTTTCCATTCTGCTAGTAGTGAGACTTTTATTTTATGTTTGAAATTGTTCATTATTGAGTTTAGAAAAGTGTTGGTGAGTATACAGATATCACATCAGACCCCAAGTATAACAGTTTTATTGTACCTTTCCCTGTAAACCAATGCTCATCAAGTAAGTCTCAGAAACTGAATACATCCAAACTGCATTTTAAAATAAATATTTCCTTAAAATTACTGGTGAAAGCTAGGCATAGTGACATGTATCTATAGCCCTAGCAATTTAGGAGACTGAAATAGAAGAACACAAGCTCAAGGCTTCCCTGTGTGACAGCCAGAACCTGCCCCGACCCCTATAGCTAGCCTATATCCTCATACTGAGGATTGAACTTGGGGTGTTTTACCCCAAGCTATGTCCCCAGTCCTTTTTATTTATTTTGAAAAAGGGTCCCACTAAATTGCCCAGTCTGGACTTCAACTTGTGATCCTCCTGCCTCAGGCAACTGAGTCTCTGGGTTTATGGGTATACCAAAAAGCCTGGCTAAAAACCACTAGTGTTTTAAGGAAAACTGAACACAGTGGTTACAGGCTCTTCCAAAATGTAGAAACAATTTTCCAGAGAAGGCAATAGCTTTGAGACACCTGTTAAAAAGAAAGAAAAGAAAGAATGGGGGGAACTTATAATTTTTTTTTTTTTTGCTACTTGGGATTGAACCCAGGGGTGCTTAACCATTGAGACACATCCCCATCTCTTTTTATATTTTATTTAGAGACAAGGTCTTGCTGAGTTGCTCAGAAATTGCTAAGTTGCTGAGGCTGGCTTTGAATTCGTGATCCTTCTGCCTCAGCTTACTGAGCCAGAGCTGCTGGGATTACAGGCATGTGTCACCACACTTGCCTGGGAATTTATAATCTAATTTTTAAAAATACAATTTGGCTTCAGTTTGTGAATGTCACTATTTTGAGGATTCAAGTGTATTTATGTGCAGGTGACACATAATCATGCTTATCATAGTAGAAAAATTTTAGATGTCCCAGCAATGGCTGTATCTAAAAGAAACAGGTATTTGTTCTCCATAAGTAACAGATCAAATGAACACATTCCTTGTCTACCTGGTACACCAATTCATTCCTATAAATCTATGTCTAGCTTTCAAGTCACAGTATTCATCTACTGACTATACATAATCACTGTATAATCACAAATCTCTTCTCATACTGAGCCTTCAACAAAAATCTTTCTAAGGCAGCATGTAGAGATGCTGAGAGAAAATTGATAAATTAAAGGGGTGTACTAGGAAGAATGAAGAAATAACACCATATAATCATAAAAATAGTTCATTTTTATGTCAAGAACTAGTTATGTTTAGTGTCTGCATATAAACTGATGACATTTTAGTCCCATCACAATTTTTATGTATAATACAAGTCTAAATAAAGTACCTTTTTTTTCTATTTAGACAGATTTAAAATCATAGAAGGTTCCATTGCTATACTAAAATCATTGATCCAATGAAAGTATAATTAATATAGAAATACACAGCAACTTCTCAAAGAAGAGCAAAAATAAAATGAAAGACATAAATCCTTCACATTTTCAGTTTTTACCAATGGAAGGCACTGTCAAGGTAATAGGTATTGCTGGTTGGGCTCACATTGGTCCAGGTAATTTTCCTATCTTGTTCTGGAAGAAAAGAACAATGTAAGATTTGTATTGTTGATCATCCAGTGAGGCCTTGGTCCTACAGTGAAGAAATTCTTTATAAAAGCTGCATGGGGGGTGGGGGTGCAGATCAGTGGTAGAGAGCTTGCTTGGGGGGATAAAAAAGGCTGACCAACTTCAGTTATTCAATATCACATGAGCATATAAAGTGCATGATGAGGCTCTGCAGGGAAAAAACATTAACCACAAGAAATAATGACTTCTCTCATCAGCTTAAAGTTGGAAGAACTTGTGGGGTATAGTGGTACACACCTGTAATACCAGTGCTGTAGGAGGCTAAGGCAGGAGGATTTCAAGTTCAAGGCCAGCCTTGGCAACTTTATGAGACCCTGTCACAAAATTTAAAATTAAAAGACTGGGGACATAGCTCAGTGGCAAAGTACCCAAGTTGAATTCCCCAGCCCCAAAAGGAAGAACTTATTGAAAGCCCCTGTTTAAAATAAAGCATGTCAGTCTTCCTTTACAAATTGTTTTTTTGGGATGGAGGTTTGCTGTGGATTGAACCAGGGGCTTGTGCATGCTGAGCACATGTCCCACTGCTGAGCTACATCCCCAGCTATTAGAGGGATCTAATATCATGTAGAAAAACTATTGACCAAGGGATGATTGAATTATACCTTTGATCCTAGGAAAAACCAAGAAGTCAAATTATTTAAAATGTACGAAACAGACAGTCTTCTCAAGTTAGCAAGGCTTCTACAAAGTACCTTTCAAATGATCCACAAGCCCCATCTACTAAACAGCCACGCAGGTGAGACTTAAATTCAAGTTTCCAACATGAACTACACAATGTTATTCAGCAAGGGCTGTTGTTCCCCATGGCAGCAGGGCAGGTCATGAGTCAGTCTGAGGCTGCTCTGAACTCTTCAGAGATGGTCAAGTCTGTGAGCTCCTCATGTTCTACTTGGCTGAGAGGCTAGGTCTGAGCAAGTGAGTGCCAACAGCCGCTTATTCAACAGGGTATTGTGTCGCTTCAGGTACACTATTATGTCTCCTTGATTTTCAACAATTTCTTCTAGGCTTGAAATAGTCCTGAATCCAGTTTCTGAGGTAATACTGCTGTGGTAAGCATAGATTTTTTCTTCTTCAAGTACATCAGGCTGTGGTTTTGCTCTATTAAATTCTCTAATTTTCACTAGTATCTAGTTCTTGGCACAGATCTCTGAAAACCCTTGTAATTTC
This sequence comes from Geosciurus inauris, assembly GCA_004024805.1. Taxonomy (NCBI): domain Eukaryota; kingdom Metazoa; phylum Chordata; class Mammalia; order Rodentia; family Sciuridae; genus Geosciurus; species Geosciurus inauris. The sequence continues at coordinate 7,480 of PVHX01021392.1, forward strand.
CTGAGTGACAGGAGCAAAAGAAACACCTTTTGTTATAATTGGTTTTTGTACAGTTCCTAAAAACCCTTGAAATGTCTTGATGTAACAGTGGTCCACTTCATGCTTTGAATGCCACCCTTCCCAAACACCTACTTTTGATAATGAGAAAATTTGGGGTAGTTTAGCTGGAGGAATCTCCTCCCTTAATCATTTTAAGTAGTTTTCTACACATATAGCTGGACTACTAGACTGATCTATATTGTTAATTGTAGCCCTGTTCTTATTTTGTGTAATTTGTCAAGCAGGATGGAAGCAACTAAACCACCAGGAAAATATGATTCCAAGATTAATCATGCCTGCTATGTTCCAAAGGAACAGAGCCCATGAACTCATGGGATAAACACTCCATATCTGAATCAACCTTTATTAAAAATAGCAGAGTATTTAGTTATGTTATATGCCACAACGATTTTTCTAGCACTAACAAATTATTCTTTCACATTAAAAGTATCCCCTTAACATTAACAAACTAATTCATATTCACATATTGCTATAATGCTTTTCTTCTCTCTATTTTTAGTTTTATAATCATACAATAAAGTGGTCAGCTCAGCCACAACTGCCTGGAAATATCCCAGAACATCCCTTCTCCCACTACCCACTGCCTGATCTCCTGAAAAGAGTTAACATTGTTCATGATGATATCAGGACTTCCCTCACACATCCTCTTCCACATACTCCCATGTCCAATTCTAGGACTCTGAAAGATAATCCCTTTCCCCCACATTGACCCTCTCAGCTTGAAGAGACTAGAGACTTCATCTCCCAACTCATTTCTTCATTTCAGAGTCTGGAATAATAGATATGGGAAATGAAAAGTCTTCAAAATGATGTGGCCTGAAAAAAAGGAGTAAATAAAAAGCCATGCATTAACAGTTTTCACCTTTCAAGGATAATTGCAGGAATGAAGGAGATGTCTCATCACATTGAGGTGATTGCATTGATGTTCACTGACTTTCTGCAGAGCACAGACCTCTGACCCAAGAGCTCAAAGTCCTGAGCATTAAAACTGACACCTTCACTGATTAATAGAATGAACCCCAAATTGCTGGGTGCTCAACAAAACTGATATGCTCACCAGACCACCTCTCAGGATAACCTATATAAGACCAGTTCTTTTTTGTTTGGTGGCTAATTTTACACCAGGTAAGTAGGTTCATTTTTGTAGGTGTAGTCCAATTTTTGAATAGAGGCTGAAATGACTTGGGAAGTTTGTGTTCAGCCCACTCTCTTTATCCTAACAACTGTCATAGACCCTGAGCCTCACTAAAATGGTAGGGAAGACACTGACCATGACTGCAACACTGGTGAAAGCCTGAGCCTCGATAAGACTCTGGAGAAGAGCATGGTGATCCTGGGAATGCATTGACTTGACCATGAACCTGAGTAAGGCCTGGGATCCACTGAGACCATAACAATGTCTGAAATCAGTGAGTCTGGTTTCTGAAGTTTCTGATCTGAAGTTTCTGATCTCAGTGTGTATTAGGAATAGCACTGAGCCCCACTGAGAACTTGAGAAAGGCCCTGAGACCAATTGAGATCAAGAAGATAATGTAAGAACTGTCCTAAACCTCATTGAATATCTGGGAAAGATTATGTTTTTAGGGGAGGTGATGAGGCCAGCCAGATTGTATGGAAGGGCCCACACAGAACTGTGACCCTGAGGAAACACTTAGCTCCATGATAACCAGAGAAGGACCTGAGCTTCAAAGAAAAACTTGGAAAAGCTGTTAGCAACATCATGATCTGCAGGAGACTGGAGACCCAATGAGAGAGGGAAATGTTCTGGACTGCACTAAGACAACACTGAGGGAAATGAACCCCACTAGTTAAGCCCTGTAACCTGTCAGAAACAGTTTAGAAGGATCTGATCTCCATGAAAATCATGTGGGCTTCCCAAAATATCACTGCAATTCTGAGGATGAGCAACATTGCTGACTTTGAGAGATCTAAAGCAAAATGAGAAACTTAGAAAGGCCCTGAACCCCATTTTGATTTCAGCAATGACCCTGAAGTCCACTCAGACTCTAGTGAAGAATTGTAACATCAAAGAAATATTGAGGGAGGGGAGCATGAGGCCCTCTAATATATTGGGGACAGCCATGAGGCTTACTGAAACTCTGTGGAAAAACCCTCCTACAAATGACAGTGTGGGGAAAGACCTGAGGCCATCTGAAATGCCTGGAAACACCATGAGCCTGAATCAGACATTGGGCAAGGACCTGAACACAACCATGACTTTGCTGATGACCCTGAGTACCACTGAGACCCTGGCAAGACACTGAGCCCCAGCAAGGTTCTGGGAAAGGGCCTGAGCACACTGACTCTGGGAATGGCACTGAGGATCTCTGAGAGCCTTGGAAGAGCATAAGACTTCCAAGCCTCTTGGGGAAACCCTGTGTACACCTGTGACACTGTGGAAGACTCTGGGCTTCAAAGACTCTCAATTAGGATGGTGGTGACTCCACTGAGAACTTTGGGTAGGCCCTTAGCTCCATTAAACTGCAGTGAAAGACCATGATCCCATTTTAAACTGGGAAAGCCTGATAAACAAAGAGACACTGGGAAAAATACTGAAGATATTTAGACCACAGTGAATGCTGCAAAATCCACTGACACTGTAGTGAAAACCTTTAGACTCCCAGAAATATAGGGGAAGAATCTGAGAACCACTAAGATTCTCTAAAGCACCCCATAACTCATAAAATTTTGGGGAAAACCTTGAGCACAAGAGACAACCTGGCCAAATCACTGTACTTGGTAGAATTCTGAGCCTCACTGACACTCTGGAATTAGTACTAAACATCACTGGGAAATTTGGGATGGACCCAGCAACACTATTAACATGGGAATGGTGCTGAGCTTCAGTGAAAACACAAAAAGTCCCTGGGATTCACTGAGACCATGGTGGAGTCCCTGAACCCAGTGTATCCTTGGGGAAGTTTGTGAGTACCACTGAGATTCTGGAAATGGCTCTGAATAACACTGAGACACTGGAAAAGACCCTGAGACAAACAATGATCCTGAGGAATGGTCAGAAATCTCAATGAAACCCTGGGCAAAGCCTTGGCCTTATTGAGAAAATGGGAAACATGTTGAGCTCATATGAGTTCTTGGTCATGACCATGAGCCCCATGAATGCCTGTGCATGGAACTAAACTAACTGAGGCACTGGGGAAGACCTGGGGCACCACTGTGATTCTGGAGCAGGTTCTAAGTTTCACTACATTTCTTTAAAAAGTCATACATCTTTGATGATAAGGAAAATCTCTGACACCTAAGGAGACACTGGGAAAGTCCCCGAACCACATTTAGACTGCTTGTTTTAGGGACAGATGAAGCAAACACCAAAAACTGCAGGAAGCAGTCTTCTTTGACTGCAGTCAGTTCAGAGAGCAAGGCTATTGCTGTAATCAGTTAATCCCCCTGAATCCTGGTGGGTGCATCTATGACAGAAACAAAAAGACATGAGTACTGAAATGAGATTAATACATATTAAATGTTGCAGTATCTGGAACACATCAATGAATATCATGAAGATAATAGAAATCAATAATCTCTTACCAGCAGGTATATGAACTGAGAATTGATCCCCATAACAAGGCCCAACAGAGTCCAATAAGGCCTTTATTTGGGAATGTAAATTTTTAATATTGTCAGAGTTATCAGGAATGTAAACACAACACTCAATTGTTACTTTCCTTAGGACTAGATAATCATACTAGTAAACATTGACTAAGCCTACCTAGGTAAGAGGTTAGGAAGGTCTGTAGGCCTTGAATTCACTAAAAACTTCTCACTCTGACCATTTGTCTTGATAGTTATTAGAACTTTGCCTAAGAATTCCTCTTTTGTTGCCTCTAATCTTACTTTTTCTTGTGGGCTAATGCAAGTGTACATCTTACGTTACAAATAATTATTATTTTGTTTTAAATGCCCAGGAATGGCTGTGTTTTGGTTTTAACTGTTTTCACTAGGTGTTTAAGATTAAGATGGTCTGATGGACCTTGTTTCTATCTATTGTTAACAGTCAGGTGAGTTCTGTTGGGGGCCATTCTTAGGGAATGTGTGAGCAGCCTTTTAACTCTACTAAGTGCCATCTGTGCTAGGATGGGTTGAGGTTTGCTGATGATGTGGCTTCTCTTGGAAGCATCAGAAATGTCTCCTCTTTCTAGTGACCCTCTTATTTGGCAGCATGCACACCGACTCACTTTCCATTCTCTAGTGGCTCATTAATCTCCCTGATGGGGAGGTTATAAGCCCAGAGTTGCAAAGTTTATCCTCTGTTTTCCTGAGTTGAGACAGACTCAAAAGGCAAGAGTCAAATATTGGTTTTCTTGGCCTTTTTATTTTAACATTAATTTTTAAGCCTTTGTCTTAAATATCCAGCAAGTCAGTCTTACCAGTCTTAAAGTAAGAGTACGAGTACTGGGCTTTAACTTTAATGTTTATAACTTACAAGGAATATTTAAAATAAAATTAACAAAAGTAAATACATGTTTAGTTTGTACATAATCTTAAACCTTGACTGAATTGTATATTATATCCCCTGTTTGAGATCACAGTAATCTTTACAACAAAAATCAATTTTTTGTACAGAAATTTAAATGAGTTGAAATTTTTCCTAGTTTGGAGCCATTTGACCTGCAGTGAAGTGGGAGGCAGAGCTTTATCTCAAATAAAGTTTGACTCTTTATAAATCTTAGGTAAAGTGTTTTAGTTCTGAAGCTTTGTCTCTTTTTTTTTTAGATATCATTTTATAAAGTTTACATATATTGTTTCTTGAGTCACATTAACCTTTAAATAGATCAGGCTGTTTAAAAAAATACCTTAGCATTTGTATATCCCATTATAAAAGGTAACAAAAAGCTGAGTTTTGGTTACAAAACATCAAATGATATAAATAAATCTCCAATAAATCTTGTCATCCTTATAAGTCTAAAATTACTATTATAGACAACCATAATTTATAGAACACCAGCTTGATAAAATGTTCCTTTAATCCTTTCCTTTAAAGACTTGTAAACATGGAAGATATGACCACAGTTAATATGTCAAAAAGAGTAATCATACTACATTCATACTATACTTACATTGATGTTTTTATATTAATCCAGTTTGGCTTTTAAAGAAAAATCTAGACTCTGTAATATAGTACAATACTGTAAAGTAACAGCTGCTATAATAGTACAAACCTTAATTTCTCCAAGACTAGTTGTTCTAGAGAATAAAACTTAACAAACACAACATTAGGAGTGAATTAATGTTTTAAGAAATCCTTGTCATTTTAACAGATTTAACTTTGGTGTATACTAGTAGATTAATGTTTGACCTTAGGGAAAAACCTTGAATAGATTTAACTCTTTGTGTTACATATATATAACCAACTTAGTTACACACAAACCTTTTAAAATTTACCCTTTATTTATATTGACCTTTTTTAAATCACCTAATTAGACCCTCTTGTTGTTTACTTAGATGTATTACAACATTACCATATAAAGACTTTTTTACCCAGAAATATTTTTTCTTTTATTAAATACATTTTTATATGTAGAACCTTTTAATTTTTTAATTTGTTAATGTCTTTTTTGTTCACACCGTAAAATAATCCTTACGTAATCCTGAATTTAGGCAATTACTCTATTTTAATAAAATAAAATATTTTCTGTTACTTATATACTCTAATTGAAATGTAGTTGAATCCTTTAGACTCCATATATAACCTTGTTGTAGTGATGACACAAAGTAATTTTAAACTCCTTTTTAAATTTACCAGTTTATTAAAACAACAATAATGTTTAAGTATAATACCTTAAGGAATTTAAGGAGTTGGAAGTATTTGATATTGTATTTAACATTTAGCATTTTAACTTTATACACCATACAGATGTCTCTAACAAACACATCCATGACTGATCTCATACATGTCAGATCTAATTTACTTATTTTTAAAAACTAAGATATCAGTGTATTGAATGGTATCAGTCATTTTTTTCCTGTTGAAGAAAAATCTTAAAAACAATGGATATTAGAACATTTTATTCACAACTGTTTGATTACCTAGAGAAGATAGTGAGTTAGTAAATTTTAAAGAAATTTTTACTTTTGTTTGCTTACATAATTTAAATCAAACTATTTGAATCATATGAACCAAATGTATTAGGATTCATTTTTAAAATTTTAATTTATGAGCTCATATGTCAATTTTGGTACCAAAAATATGTAGACATGGCAATACATGTAGACTGATGATACAATGGTGTACCAAAACAAAACAAACAAGCAAACAAAAAAGGCCTTGTAGCTTATTTTTTAAAACCTATTAGATGGAGAGTTAACCCTTGTAAATTGGCCTCTGAATGAAAGAGTGTAAAAAAATTTTTACAGTTGGATAAAATAAGTCTAATCATAAAAATCATATTAACCTAGGAGCCCCAGATCAAAATCATGAATTTGAAAAAAAGTAGAATTTTAAAAGCCTTCCTAGTTTTGTCCTGATGTTGTCCCACTTATCAGAGGTGAAAAGAGTTAAGGGAATATAGATGAATGGGGTCCCATTCCTCCCAGACAGAATTTCTCCTTGGGAGAACCACCTCATATTAGGGGTCTTGTTCTAAACCATGTTTTCTGGTCTCTTGCATAGTGGCCAAAAAATCTTGCTCTGATATTTTTAAAAACATTCATGAACTGGGCTGTCATGGTTAAAAAACTTTTGGGTAACTTCCTATAGTTGGAATTATTCTGTAAACCCTTTAAGTTTTTGGAGTTTTCTGTGAATATCTGAGGATGACTGAGAGACAAAAGCCAAATTTCCTAGACAAAATGATGCATTTGCATATCTTAAAAATGACAACCCTATAAAACTCTCTAACTTTAATCTACCTTTTATATAAATTGAAATTGTGTATTCTTGTCCATGGGGCCCAGTTTCTAAATGAAAGAAATCTCAACAAATGATTTTTCACCTTCAGCTTTTACTCTTAACATTTTTTTTTTTTAGTCCTATTGGCAGCCATTTACACTTTAATGTAAGCTTTAGTGAGCATGCAGTGGCACCTCTTCCTCCACAGAAAATCTTAATTAAGCTTCTCCAGAAACCTGCATCATAATTGATCTGAGTACTATCAGCAGAAGAGTCTCTACAAAAGAGTTCAATGTAGTTAAACTTCCCATTTCCTGTTAATTTATCTTACTTGGCCACAGGCATGGAGGAGATCAGCACTCCAGGTGCTGAATGCCCCTTTACTACTTTTGTCACAAACATTTGTAGACTATGGGTTAAGGTAACAATATTGTATTTTATGAAAGTGTGTTTTCAAATAGAAAGTGTACTAGCAGAGACAGATCCTTTAACAAGGCCTCTGGCCTTGGGCCTGAGCTTCACAGAAATGTTTACAATTCAAAGATAAAAGAAGATGTTACTAATTGGGTTCCATAGTAACAGCTGTCAGTGGGAGGGAAAAAAGGGGAGAAAATGCTGTCCCCTTCTCAGGTGCTGTCCTTGAAGTGTTAACTTGCCCAGAAAAATGAAAGAAAAAGCTGCTTTTTTGTGAAGTCCTGCAGACTGTAAACTTCAGAGCCTCTCCCCTTACACCTGGGTATGAAGTTCTAAAAGTGCTTAAACTTATGGTTCAGGGGGATTATTTGATTGCAGCAAAAGCCTTACCCTCTGAACTGAGTGCTGTAAAATAAATCTGGTTCCTGCTGTCTTTGGTGTGTGCCTCAGCCATCCCCACAACAAGCAAGGTTAAAAACATTTTTAACCATTGTTTCTTTTGATGGGTATTCAGACCAGGTTTGGAATAAATATATGGGTGGACAGGCTGCTTCAAAATAATTTTTTTTGTGCGTAGTATGCAGTGGGGCATTCAGTGGTCCTCTCTGGGGGCTATCTGAGCTCAAATATGGAACATTCCATTTTACAAAATTTTCTGAGGGAGAAGTAATCACAGGAAGGGCTGTAATCTGCAGGCTTTTTTCTGGAATTCCTTAAAATGGGAAAGGAAACATTAAAGGGGTGAACAGGACAAATGGGAGGTGGACTGATATTGACCCATAATAACCAGACCAATACAGACAACAAAGCACACAACAGGTAAGGTGCCAAAAACAGATTTTTTTTTTTAGTTTTATTTTTTGGTACCGGAGATTGAACTCAGGGGCATGTGACCACTGAGCAAAATCCCCAGCCCTATTTTGTGTTTTATGTAGAGACAGGGTCTCACTGAGTTGCTTAGGATCTCATTGTTGCTGAGGCTGGCTTTGAACTCACGATTCTCCTGTCTCAGCCTCCCTAAGTGCTGGGATTACAGGCTTGTGCCACCGCGCCTGGCTCCAAAACCAGATTTAACTAAAAGAAGACCCGACCTGGACCAGTGGACTGAACAATGTGTTGCCAGCCACAGAGTCACAAAATATTGCTGCATCCAGCTTTCCCTGAGAATCCCCAGAAGAGGGACCACACAGACCATACCTTCACCAGGGAAATACAGGTGACCCTTGGCAGTTTTAGCTTAGTGGGGCCTGTGGAGAGATGACCCAGGGCTTAAGAATATCCCTCAGAGGCCTGCCCATAGGAAATCTCACTTTCAAAGACCTCTCTGGGTGGTCTTGAGGAATTTCCTGACACTGAGAAAAAGTAGAGCTCCCTGGGAACTCCAAATATTATGGGCAGACCACTCAGAAAACACCAAGTCACAGTGTTGTCAAAATTGGAGTCTTTATTAGCCAGCCAATCCCAGTGATATTTTTATTAGCTGGCCAAAAACTGATCACTATAAGACCCCACAGGGAACAGCATCAAGCCTGAGTTTTTCAGAGTATTTAAAGGTAAAAACCACAATCTGGTTGCCATAGCTGTAAGCAAGCAGGGGTCCAGAAGCTGAATTGAGTCCTTAGTGAAACAATACATAAAGGCAAGGCATGTATTCTGTGCATATTCGGTAGTTTTCATGATCATTTGTAATGACACATTTGGTACTTTTAATGATCATTTATGATTGACAATGTTCTGGGTTCAGCATGTATTCATAAGGAACTAAAATGGAGGCTTAGCTAAGATGGAGTTTCTCATGTTAACCTAGTCTACAACATTGCCCATGAGGCCCTTTCAGACTCTGCAGAGTGTCACTAAGATTATTGGAGTCTCCAAAGATGTATTCCCAGTAGGGTTTTTTAAATACGAGAGAGAATAAAGAAATCTTCCTTCTGACAATCAGCAAAACACAGCTAGCATCTGCTGAAAGACCCCTTTCCTCCTAAAATTGAGAGTGACTCTCTTGAAGTAAGTGATGACTGAGTTCTACTGAGTGAGCCAAACACATGGAGAAGGCAGCATTCTTGAGATGTTCCACCAAGGGTGTGTGAAGGTCATGGCAGGCACATACTCAGGGAAGCTCTTTTCTGTTTTTCTTAGCCCTTTACTTTTCCTGAGACCATAATTGCAGAAGAGTCACAGAAATGGAGAAGGTAAACACTCCTTTAAAGATTGGATTTGTATGGCAGCATAGACTTTGTGGACTGCCAGAATCTGTGGGTAAATGGCAATCATCTGCTGATTTGGAGCAGATCCTTTGTGAGCTGGGTATGCATTAGGGATATAGATGTGCTCCATGGACTCTGTCTACAGACCACAGCTTGGGAATTCCAACTCTGTGTGTGAGCGCTGAAGGTTGTTGTAACAGGACATGCAGGCTAGGTCTTGCTACCACCCTAAAGGAAATTGAGGGTGAAGCAGCACTGCCTTTCAGGGGACATGGAGAAATTGGATCTACTAATTTGAAACTGCAGAATATGGGCATATTGTGACCCCAAAACAGACTATTTTACTCTCCTTTTTGGCCAGTAAAGAAGCCTGAGGGCCCTTGGAGAAAGAGTGTATATGATGGAGACCTGAGCACAGTGGTGCCTTCCCTGAGGCAGCAGTTTCCTCAGTGCATGTTCCCACGAACAAACTGACTTTGCCACTGGGCACATACCTACAGGTTGGATCTGGCTAATGGTTACTTTTCTGTTGTATTGGCCCTGGAGAGACAGAAGCAGTTTGCCTTCACATGGGAAGGTCAGCAGTAGACATTTCAAATGTTGCCACAAGGTTATTTGCATAGCCTGATTATATGCCATTGTTTCGTGGTCAGTGACTTGGCTCAGTACATCAAACACCCACTGTACATGTATTCTTCCCTTGATGATGTGTTGTTGACTTCTGGTGCTCTTGCAGTTTTACAGTTTGCAGCCCCAACCTTGGTAGCTTATTTGGAGACATGTGGCTGGGCAGTAAACATGGCCAAGGTACAGAGTGCTGGCTTGTCAGTCAAGATTTTGGGTAATTTTTGTTTGGGTAAGACAAGAGTTGTGCCCAAAGCTGTTGTTCATAAAATTCAGACCGATCTGTGACCAAGTCAGTTATGCAATTGCAGACCTAGGTGGCTTGTTGGGATATTAATGGGTTTCATTCCCCATTTGGCCCTAATGTATCATCCCTGTATGCCCCAGTGTAGAATGGGGCTCAGTAGGACTGGACTGATCCAGCTGATCCACAGTTCTCATAGTGCCATTCAGCAAGCTCAGGCCTTGCAGGGAGCAGATTTAGCTTGTCCTTATGAGATGGATGTTCATGTAACCCAGGAAGCTGTCAAGGGGGACTGTGGCAGTGATGTCAACAACTGTGGAGAACAGTAAGCTTCTGTTTGCAGTAGTGGAAGGGTGCAGAGGCTAACTACACTGTGATACAGATGCAGCTGGCAGCTGGCTATGGAGCCCTGGTCCATCACAGGAGCTGCTGAAGTTTTGGTGCAGACCATATTACTTTGGCAAGAAGTGTGAGGAATTAGGCAGTCACCCTGAGGATAGTGTAGCCCATCGATGCACCCTAGCAAAATGGAGGGAGGGGCTATTTTTTAAAAAGTGCATTGTCTACTATTTTCTTGTCCCATGAGTTCCAAGAGATTCCGGGACCTATGTGATATGTTGCTGAGGAAATGCCAGGCAGTGCTTATAAATGTGAGTCAAAGGAGCCATCACCCTAAAAAAGGAGCAACTGTTTTATTCAAAGTACCTGATACACTGATGATCCAGCAGAGGGCCTTTGTCTGTTTAGACTGCTATACAGCCCTGCAATCTACTGACACCTTGTGGTATAATGCAGGAATGAACAGAGCACCCAGTGAGCTGAGTTGCATGCCATAAGGATGGAGGCATTGTAGAACCAGGACCTCTGATTTTGTGTACAGACAGCTGTGCTGTGTTTAAGGGATCAACTCTGTGGAGTACTACATAGAAAATGGACAATTTAAAGGTAGGGCATTGCCTTTGTCAGGTTGAGCATTTGGCAGGACCTTTGGGACATGGGCTGTGCAAAGGAGATGACTAGTACAAGTTACTGGCCATGGCCCTGTCAAGCCCAGAGAATGGTAAAGCCAATGCTTCAGTTATAGTGCCATGATTACAGTGGATGCCTCACATTGGTTGCTTGACTGTACCACAGCCTGCACCAGGCAGGTATGAAACCATGTGGAATGGAGTCAACAGTGGGATCTGCATTTACCCTGGGATGCCCTGGTAGAAAACTGCCAGGCATGTGTTGTTTGTGCTCAGGAGTATCCATAGCCACATGACTTTAAGCCATGGTTGTCCAGATAATATGGGTATATGTCCCAAGATAAGATGACATGTTGATGTTATTGGCCCCTACAGAGGTCAGATGGGGCCATATTTGCCTTGATCATAGTTGACAGAGCTACCTGCTTGTTGTTTATGTGGCCCTGTGGTCAATGAATCAGCATGGTATGGTTTGTACCCTGATCATGTTGACAGCCTTGTGTGGGACACCCATCATAATAGAGAGGCACCAAGACATCCATTTCATGGGTTGTGGTGTGCAGTGATAGCAACTCAGTTACAGATTCAACACAAGTAGCGTGGCCCACACCACCCACAGGCTGCAGGCATGACAGAGAAATATAATGGTCTTCTTAAAGAAGCAAATAGGACAGCAGTCAACCCACCTTCCCTGAAAGCATGGAAATGGGTTTGTGGGAATGTGAGAGCTCTGAGTGAGTGTTTTGGCGAGGGGGACTAGCTCCTGTGGAGGCTTTGCTCAGTGCACAGAAGTACCAGTACAGGTCCAGTGATAGCAGGGGATACTCTACTGAAGCCACGTTTTGGGAAGCAAGGGAAAATTTTTTTTTACCTGCTCTGATTGGATCAACAGAGGGAAACTGTGGGATGAACATGGCCCTATTCAGTAAAGGCTCCTCATTGGTTGGGGAGCCCTGTTAGGCCCATGAAGAAAATTTTGGAGTGTGATTTCTTTGTGAAACCATGGATGAATAGTGAATCTCCCTTTCTCACATACATGTGACATGGCCATAACTCTCACAAGGGACATGGGTTTTAAAGGCAACATTTATTATTTACCTTTGGCCTTTTATGTGTTCCCTGGTGTTGGTGTGCATATATCCAGCTGAAAGTTAGGACCAGGCTGTGTGGGCTTGTATTACCACCTGGGTAAACTGCTATAGGCAGCCACTGTGCTATCCTGGGACTGAGAGCTGGCATGCATTCTCCTGGATTGATGTGAATTTCCTTGCACGTGCCTGTAACTGCTCTTTCCTTTCCTCCGTAAGTGTGTCCTCACCAACACCACATATGCCAGTATCACCATTCCTCTGCTGCTTAATGTGCACTGAAGTGCCTGTGAGTTTTGCTGTGAGACTACCCTGGTGACTCCAGAATATGTTCCTGGTGTTTTGCTTCCACCTCAGTATGGGTTGAGGCTGGCAATGGTTTAGTAGTCCAAGGTGATGGGACTGGCTTTTTGATTGTATGTCATGGCAGCCTGTATTGATATTGCAGCTTGTGAATTCAGAGCTCTGCCATCCCCAATAAAGGTTCACTACAGAAGACTTCAGACATTCACAGGTGTGAGATGTAATGCAGAGAATTGTAAATGGTTGGTGGTAGGGTAGACCCAAAATGGCTATTAGGCTCCCTTGCTGAGGCATCAGTGGTTGAGATTTTCTATGTGTAATCAAGGTCATGGGTGCTGATTCTGTGCATGTACTCAGCTCATCAGCATTTGTTTGTGAGCATGCACCCACTGATGTATCCTGTTGGCAGGGTGCATATTTCTTGGCCATTGGGTAAAAAGCCTATGGAAAAGACTCAGGAGGCTCACTGGAACTGGCTGGGGGATAAAGCCATAGATGGGGACTGGCTAGGTGCTACTGTGAAACCTGAATAAAGAAAGTTACCATCAAAAGTGTTTCTTGTAGTTTCTTCCACTTTCCAGAATCCCAAATTTGTTTTCCAGGATCTGAGCCTCCACAGTGAAAGCCATGAAACCTACTGATACCTTGAGTAAAATCTGAAGTCCCCTGAATGAATACATAAAGCCATTAGCCTCATTGATAATTGGGAAAGGCCCTGAAACCCAGTAACACACTGAGAAAACCCCTGAAATAACATTTAGACCCCAGGGAAGGGCTGAATCCCACTGAATCTTTAGATCTCACAAACACTGGGAAAGCATCTGAGACCCATTAAAAAACTATGCACAGCCCTGAACCCCACTGAAATACTGGAAAATTTCCTAGGTATTACTGATAACCAATAGAAGTCACTGAGACCAGTGATGTCCTTGGAAAAGCCATGAGCCCCATCGATGTGCCACAAAATCTTGAGACACATGAGACAATTTAAAATGTCCTCAACCCAGCACAGAGTTTTACGGATGTTCCAAAACTCAGTGACAATGTAGTGGAAGCCATAAGGCTCACAAAAGCACTGTTAAAAATCTCATCCTCATGAAGATTTTGTGGAAAGCTCCAAATGCCACTGAAAACTTGTGGAACGTTGTGTGATTCAATAATGCTCCACAGAAAGTTAGGATTACACAAGAGCCTTCTGTGAAATACCCTGAGACCCTATGTAACCTAGGGGAAAGTGCTGAGCTAGAGTGAGACCCTCAGGTCCACTAAAAGTCTGAGACTGTACTTGAGTACCACTAACACAGTGAGAAAGGCTCTGAGCACCACTGTGACAATGGGGGCATCTCTTCATCCCACTGAGACCCTTGGCAATGCACCGAATCCCATTGAGTCATTACAAAAGCCTGAGCCTCCCTAGGACTCTGGCGGGGAGTCCTTGAGCACCATGGTGACCCTGAGAAATACTCTGAACTTAAATAAGTGCATGGGAAGTTAATGAGACAACATGGACATCTTTGTAAGGCCTTGAGTACCCCTGTGACTTATGGAAGGCTCTGAGTTTAATAAGAGTATAGGAAAAACTTTGAGGCAACCATGGCCCTGGATATGGCACTGAGCTCCTCTGAGAAGCCGGGAATAGCACTGTACAAAACTGGTACACTACAAATGGTGCTGAGAATAACTGGGACCCTAGTAATGGCCATGAGTACCCCCAAGATTCTGAGTCAGCCCTTTTCCTCATTGAAAACTTGAGAAATATTCTGAATAACACTGAGTACAAAGGAAAATCCAAGAGCCCAACTGAATGCCTGGAGAAGGCAAGGAGACCACTAAGACTACGGGGAAGGGTGTGAGCACCACTGTGATACTGAACAAGAGAAGACTCCACTGATATGCTAAGGAAAGTCCTCAGCCCCACTGAGACACTGGGACAGGATAATCCCACTGATAACAGAAAAATCCTGAGAACTCTGAGACACTGGTAAAGGCCCTGAAAGCCATGTAGACCCCAGTGTAGGCCATGAAAAGCAATAAGACACTAGTAAAGGCTGACAGACTCATAGAAACACTGGAAAAGAATGTGAGGCCCACTAAGATTTCTTAAAGTGCTCTGAGGCCCTCAAATATACTAGCATGGATCCAGAGCCTCACTGATACATCAATGAAGGTGTCAATTTATCTAGAAACACTGGGGAAGTATCTAAGTCCAACTCAGATTTTGTAGAGTACTCTTTGTTCTACAGAAATACTGGCAATAAATATGGGAAATAAAAAGTCCTCAAAATAATGTGGCCTGAGAAAAAGGGAGTAAAAGGAAAGGCTATGCACTGGCAGTTTTCACCTCCCAGGACAAATGTTTTCCTGGTGCTAATTGCAGGCAGGAAGGAGATGTCTTATCATACTGAGGTGATAGCCTCTGAGGGGCACTTACCTTCTGCAAGGCACAGACAACTGATCCATTCACTGATTAATAGAACAAACCCCAAATTCCTGGGTGCCTAAGAAAACTGATATGCTCACCAGACCACCTCTCTGGATAACCTATATAAACCTAGTTTCTTTCTTTTTTTGGTGGCTCACTTTCCACCAGAAAAGTGGGCCCATTTTCAAAGGTGTAGTCCCATTTCTGAATAAAGAGTGAAATTATCTGTGTGTCCATCTTGGTTTATTTGTTCTAAGAGTTTGGTTCTCTTGCTGGGTTGAGAGTAAGGCAAAATTAATGCTTTCTTGTTCTCCACAATGTTTCCTTCTCCCCTGAAATCAGTTAAAGAGTTAATGTGGCCTGGAAAATAAACTTGATTTTCCAGCACCTCTGAGGCTCTCTGAAAACTGAGAGATGCCCCCACTCGTAGTTTAGTAGCTCTGCTTACAGGAGTGATTGCCGAATCTCTAAATTGACTATGTTTCCCTGCCCCATTGAAATTAGGCCTCCCATTCCCTTTGCTGCCCACTTTATGTGGAAGAAGTTCAGTGTGAGGGAGAGGCAGCAGGCCTGAGACAATTGAATCCAGCTGGCCAGGGCCACTTTCTGGTGCTGTATAAAGGTCTTGGGTTTAAAACCTTACCCCAACAGCCTTTAGGTGTTCCAATTGTCAATCTCTGTGTGGGAGAAGTTTGGTGCATATGGCAGGATAGAAGCTCAATGTGACTGAAGGCATCTCACTGGGGCAACTCCCTAGTGTTGCATGAAGATTTGAGCCTAAAATCTGACTCTGACAGCCCTCAGGATACCAAATATCAACTACATGTTAAAGTTTTATGGCTTCATGCCACATGGACGATAAAGGGATTTTATACCCAGCCCACTGTTGGCATGAAGGAAGGCCTACTTCTTCAGGTCCCTCAACTTCCCTTCCCTTGTGCATTCAGCAATCTTCACAAATCAGGGACCTACTTGCCATTTTGCTTCTGCATCCACCACTGGCTTTCTCATCTCTTCACAGAGGTAAGATCCCTTCATTAACTGGGACCCTGTCCCTGTATGTTGGACAGAGACTCCACCATTAGTATAACCAGAATCCTGTCCCTTACCACTGGGATTGAGGGAAAGATGTTTCCCCAAACCCCTGTGGGAATTCCAGTCAGGGACTGGCACATTGGTGACACAAAGAGTGCAAGAGTCACCTTCACCTCCATTGTCACCTTCTCAGTGAAACCTCTTCAAGGAGGGGAACTATTCAGTCAATTCCCAGAGATACTTTTTTGGGCTATCTCTCTGCTGATTTTAAAACCCTCTATCTCACACTGGGCTCAAACTTAAATGCCTCATTAGGCTCAGTACTCAAATTTGGCCACAGTACAAATTAAGTAGCCAACATATATGGCCTTAATATGAAACTCTCCATGAAGAGATTCTAAACCTTTGGAAAATATCTTACCTAAATTGACAAATACTTAGAATGCCTAAATCTTCAGACTTTAATTCTCTTTCACTCAAACCCCTCCCTATATTAACTTCATACTACTTTGCAGTAACTAGCTACAAAGGCACAATCTTCTTTGCCATTCACAGCTCAAAAAAAGCTGGTGAACACCCTCTCC